>WAAE01014350.1:4253-14867 GCA_013400495.1 Nicator chloris | reverse complement strand
AAAGGAAAGGAAAGGAAAGGACCCCAGCACGAGGTTTGTTTTTCAACCAGTGATCCCAGGGAGCTGCAAGGATGGATTTACCTGGTGGGATATCAGGGGGATATTGGGAGCTGATCATATCTGCAGGCACTGGTAAATATTGAATATTTACCACTTCTGTAATGATTTTATTATTACTGTATTTAAATTAAAGCACAGAACGAGGGGAGTCCCTTTGATCTGCAGCGAGGGGAGCCTGCAGAGGGAAATTCTGGGAAAGCAAAGCCGTGAGTTTCTCCATCTGGCCCAGGTAGGGAATTATCCTCACAGGGGGGGAATTATCCTCCCTGCAGCGAGCCAGCCCTGGGTGCTTCAAACACAGCTCAGAGGGACCCTCGTGGTGACCTCTCCTTGCCAGCACAGGCTCAGCTCAGCGAGATAAATCCCTGCTGAAGAGCTCTGCTGATGACTGAGGGATGCCCAAGCCTGAGCCCAGCTCTGCCCTGCTCATCCCAGCTGTTATCCAGACTGGGAATCACCCCCAGGATCAGCCTGTGCAGGGCTGGGTCCTCCCAGTGTCAGAGCAGCAGCAGCAGCAGCCCCATTGTTCCTGACCCCCCCCAAATTCCAAATTATAGAGTTAATTACTTCAATCCACGTCTGAGAGCCTGTGCAGGGCTGGATCCTCCCACTGTCAGAGCAGCAGCAGCAGCCCCATTGCTCCCAATTACCTCTGACCCCCCAAATCCCATTGTTTAAATTATTTACTGAATTATTCCAATCCAGGTCTGAGAGCCTGTGCAGGGCTGGGTCCTCCCAGTGTCAGAGCAGCAGCAGCAGCCCCATTGTTCCTGACCCCCCCCAAATTCCAAATTATAGAGTTAATTACTTCAATCCACGTCTGAGAGCCTGTGCAGGGCTGGATCATCCCAAACACAGCCCAGCATCAAACCAGCAGCAGCTCCACCGTTCCTGATTGTCTCCCACCCCCCAAATCCCAAATCATAGATTTAATTCCAATAGATTCCAAATCCCAAATTATAGATTTAACTCCAGTCCAGGTCTGGCAGCCTGTGCAGGGCTGGATCCTCCCAAACACAGCCCAGCACCAAACCAGCAGCAGCTCCATCATTCCTGATCGTCCCTGACTCCCTAAATCCCAAATTATAGATTTAATTGCTCCAATCCAGGTCTGAGAGCCTGTGCAGGGCTGGATCCTCCCAAACACAGCCCAGCATCAAACCAGCAGCAGCTCCATCATTCCTGCCTCCCACGCCCCCAAAACCCCACTGTTTAAATTATTGATGGAATTGTTCCCATCCAGGGCTGCACACACCAACCTAATTTTAATAACAAGTCTCATCTAACCCCACAATCGATTTCCCAGCTTGCCCAAGCTCAATTTCATGAACTCCCTTGCAGGTTTTTGCTGATTATGTTGTGAGAACAGGGGGAATGAGCAGCTGAACATTCCTGGGGTTGGGGGGTTGCTCCAGCAGAAACACACCGGGATCAGAGGTTTTTCTCACACCTTCCCTGGCAGGTGTTGTTCAGCTCTGACAGGAGGGACACACCAGGCTCAGCAGGAAGGGAAGGGCTCCGAGCAGATGGGTTGGAAATATTGGGTTTGTCAGCCCTGAGCAGGTCACAGTCCCCGAAGGAGCCTGGAGCCAAAAATCCTGCGAGGATCAGGACATTCCGAGGGAAAGGTTCAATCTGCTCCTTACAAACCTCTGCAGGGCTGGGCAGGGGATCACGAGGGATCACGAGGGATCACTCCACTCCGAGGAATGATTCAACTTCCCGAGGTCTCAGGTTTGTGTTTCCCAAGACATGTCAGATGAGTCTTTTCTCCCTGAATGCCCCGTGCTGAAGCACAAGAAGAGTCAAAGCTGCCATTTCAGGTTTTCTCTGGGTTGTTTATTATTTCTTATCTACAAATTCTCTCTGTGCCCTGCCAAGGCCTTGTTGCAGCGAGGGCAGGAGGCGACTCCCGCCCACCACAGGCGGGCAAAACTTTTTATACCATGTTCTACCTATCTTTTATTGACCATTGATCACCAAGACCTACTGCTAATGTCAGACAGGTCACCTCTATCCTGCACCAACCCTGTGAGCCACCACAGCAGAAAAATGGCTGACAAGAAGAAGGACACAAAGGACAAGGACCACACCCAGGCCCTCCATGGTTTTCTTCTGAGCCCTTTCTACAAACCCCAATATTCTACATTTGCACCCCGTGATCACTTAGCTACTATTACTAACGATTATTTTTGTTCATTCTTGTGACTTGTCATTCATTTCCCAAGCTGGAAGCTCTGCCATGGCCCGAGATCCAGGACAGTGTCTGTGTGGGCTCTGTGCAGGGGGGTCCCTGAGCCCTGCCAGGACCTCAGACCCTCCAGGGCAGTCACAGGAGTGTCCTGGACTCCGACATCGAGGCATCCCTTTATCATCCCCACAGCCCAGAAAACACAAAGGTTTTATCCAGGCAGGGAATCCCCCTGCTCCCCCGTGGAACTGAAACCCGTGCTGTGTCTGGCATCTGCCCCAGCCCTGGGACACCCCGGTGTCACTGTCACTGCCCCCTCCAGCAAATTTTCCAGCCTGGGATGTTCCTGCTTTAACCCCAGGAGTCACAAAATCCTGGGCTGGGAGAGACCTTGAAATCCCATCAGTGCCACCCCTGCCATGGGCAGGGACACCTCCCACTGTCCCAGGGGGCTCCTACCTGGCCTTGGGCATTTCCAGGGATGCAGGGGCAGCCACAGCGCCTCTGGGAATTCCATCCCAGCCAGGAATTCCTCCCCAAAATCCCATCTAACCCTCCCCTGTTCCCATCTGAAGCCTTTCCCCCTTGTCCTGTCACTCCATCCCTTGTCAGTCTTCCCTGTCCATCCTCCCCGTGGCTCCTCCAGGCCCTGGGAGGTGCAGTGGACTCTCCCACGCTGAACAATTATTGAGAACACCCATCCCACGGCAGCTCTCGGTCCCCACAGCGCCCTGTGGCAGCTCTCAGCAGGAGGAGAAGGGATGCCTGAGCAATCCCAGAGCCCGGGGGCTCAGCAGCCCTAAAGCTCACTCCCAGGGCTCTGGGACACAGAGAGGACAATTCCTGTCCTCTCACAGCTCCATCTGTGACAAACAGGCCGAGGGCTGTCCCCTGAGTGTGCTGGGGAGGATTTGCCTGCAGAGGGAAGGGCTCTGCCCACACCTGGGGCTGCTCCACGTCTCCCCTGAGACATTCCCAGCTGAAATCCCATCCCTCCCATCTCCTCATGAGAGCAGCCTGGCTGCCGAGAGCCCTGACACAGCAGCTGCCTCATCTCAAAGGGGTCATCTCTGGGAATTTTGTCGTGTTGGGTGTCAGAGCTGGGGCTGCTGGTGCTGCTCAGAGCCCCCATTCCTTTTGGAGCACAGCTCACCTTTATGACAGCGTGATTTTCACAAGGGAGAGTGATTGAATGGACCCAAATAGGATAAAAACCGTTTCTTCTTCACATAAAATTCAGGATTTAAAGGTGAGACCTTTGATTATTCCACAAGGTTATTATTATTGTTATTATCACCACTATCACTATTATTATTACTACCACTTAAGAAACAAAAATTAGATTCAAATAACCCAGCAATTCTTTAAGGTAATTTTCTTTTCAGGCCGCACAGGGGAGGATTCAGGATTTCAAGGCAATCTTGTCCTTCCTACAGGCAGAGAACAAAAAACCCCTTGCAATGTGACCTCCAGGCACGCTCGTCTCCTGTTAACCTCGGGAGCTGCTTTATTTTCAGAAAGGCTGACTCTGCAGAAAGCTCTGCTGGAACGTGCCCAGAGGGAATTGGAGATTACACTGGGACAGCTGAGGTGTCCTGCTGCCAAGACAAGCAATTAAGAAAAACCAACAGGAAAAAAAAGAGAAAAAAAAAAGGAAAGAAAAGGAGGGGGGTGGGGGAAGCATCGTCAGGAAACTTCATGTCAAGGTTAAAAATCATGGCAGGATTAAATGCGAGCACACTCCAATTACCTCCCCGGAAAATTCACGGCACTTGATTCCAGGGGAGATGGATGAAAAACCAGCCAGGCAAACCCAGCAGGAGTGTCCTGCCCTAATATTTGCTTTGCTTTCCGCATTAATCAAAGGCGCGCCGCCGCTGAGCCGACAAACGGGAATGTTTCCCAATTAACAGAGCCCCTTAATTGGCAGCGATTTGGCTGCAAACCTCGCCCAGCCCAGGCACAACCACAGAGCCGCTGGAGCCTGATGGAAAGGCAACCTGTGGGATTCAGGGAATGGAGGAGCCCTGATGCAGAATTCCCCGTGTGTCCATGGTATCCATGTGTGTAAGAGTGGGAATCAGCCAATTCCCGAGGTTCAGGCGCTTTTCCTTGCCTGGGAAATGAGAAATATCCCATGAGAAATATCCCATCTAACATCACTCTCTGCTGGTGGGGACAAAGGTTTGTAAATCCAAACCGCTGGCTGAAAATATTGTCCCAGTTCCCTAAAACTGCCCGAAAACCAGGTTTGGGTTTAATCTGGGGATAGGGATTGATGATCTTCAAGGTCCCCTCCATCCCAAACCACCCAGGCTTTCTGTGGTTCCTCTCCCAGCTGATTTTCCCTGGCTCCTCTCCCCGGACCTCGCCCTGCCCTTGAGCACAGCCCGAGGTTTTTCAGGTTTAAATTGAAAATTCTCCGTTCGGAGCAGGGGCTCAGCGTGGACTCAGCCGTTAATTAAGCCTGGCTTTATCTGCCCCTCATCCCCTGCGGGGACAGCGGTGCCGCAGCGATGGCATCACCACCCAAAGGACAAATGACATCACCTTGCCACAGCCTGACCTTCCAAACCCCTTTTTATTCTCAAATCAACCCGGCATTTCCTTCTCTCAGGACAGGGAAAAAGCCCTGCTGATGTCCGGGTGCACCGATGTGAAATGCTCTGCTCTGTGGGTGGAGATGGGAGAGAATTCTGGATAAAATGTCAGTCAGGGATCCCCCTCCACTGAATTTTCTTCCTTCTGCATTGCAGCTGAATCCTTGCTGTAACTCATTACACTTCAACTCCAGCTGTTCCTTTAATTATTAATGTTCTTAGTGGCATTTAGAGACAACATTTTTAATTAGGAGTCAGCCACCAACAGCCAAATATTAATTCTGAAATACACACAAAAGTATTTTAAAGTTCACGAATCAGCTGTGTGATAAATTCCAGAAATAACAGCGAGGCCTGCAGGGCAAAAAAATCAACATTTACCCTTGAAATGACTGAACCTTTTCCCTCTGAGCGGGGTGGGGTCCTACCAAATAAAAGTGTTTTGCACTGGCTGTGCAGTTGAATTTCTCTTGCTGTGAAGGAAATGATTCCAAATTCTGTGTTCATTAATTCTTTACACATCCAGTCCCTACTTAAATATTTCCCCCAGTTCAGGCTCCTTTCCTGTGGCAGCTTCCATGTGTGCATCACATTTACATCAATATTTACCCTGCTGAAAACAAAAATAAACGCTCCAGGGGATTGGATTAAAAGTGACAGCACTGAAGGCTTGGGAGGAAAAGTGGGAAAAGCAGAGGAGGAAAACTCATTATGGAAATTGTCAGTGTTGGGCTGATGGCACCAGACGTGCCTGGACAGGGAGGGGATGTCACCACTTTTCCTACATGGTTCTCATCAGGAAACTCAGAAAATCTTCTCCATTCCCCACATTTCTCCTGCTCATTTGGACACCCTGATTTCCCAAACATAAATTCGGTTGTCGGCTAAATATCCACCTGCAAATCCCTTTGCCTGGGATTTCACCAGTTGAGGGTGGGGCTCAGGCTGTGAGAACCTTTTCATTCCAGCACAAAGAATCCCATGTTAATGAAACTAAAGCAGGCATCACCAGCAGCCTGGAGAAGCCACGTGCACCCCAAATTCCCATTTTCCCAGTGCCAGCTCAGCCATCCCCAATCTGCTGCACAGACCACGAGCCCTTTATTCTGCAGGAAAGCAGGGAAAAATCATTCCTGCTTGGCAGGGGGGTGGAGACCGAGCCTCAAGGATGAGCTGAGCCTTTGGGATGGATTGGTGCAAGTGAGCCACAGAAATCACCAGGAATTTTGTCACTTTCTTGGCTTTTTTCCCCCTTGTTTTTTCATTGTAGAGATTGAGCAGTTGCTCTGGAAGAGGCGAAAACACAAAGCCAGGCTTTGTTTGCATGAAGAAACAGCAGGAGTTGGAGAGGTGGGCAAATTAGACAACTTCCCCCAGCATTTTTCATCCCAAAAGGAATTTGAAAAGGAGAACAAATTCCCTGCAGTGGAGAATTCTTAACCTGAGACAGCTGAGCTCCTGCTCCAGCTGAAATCCCCCAAACCGGGCAGTTCCTCGCTGAAATATCCCCTCAATCCCAAACTGGGCTGGCAGATTCTGCTCCAGCTCTGCCTCTCCGAGGCAGAATGTCAGCTCTGCATCCATTGATCCTGCTCGTTTGAGCCTCCTGGAAATAGCTGGATAATTATAAAACATGTTCCAAACAAAGGCTCGCTGTGTGTCTGTGTGTTTACAGGGCAGAGGGGAAAATCAAACCCTGGCAGGGGCAGCTGAACACAGAAGATGCTGGATGTGAATGCTGAAAATCAGATTACAGCCAGGAGTTACAGCCAATTATTTCTTCTTTTCCCAGGGTTATATTGCCCCAAATTATTGCAGCACTGCTGGACTTCAGCATTCAGACGTGAAATTGGGGTTTTTTTGCTTTTTGTCCTGGTGTCTCCCTGGGTGCCCCAAGAGCCCTTTCCCTTCCCTTCTCCTGACACCTTCCCACAGCTTTATTTTTTTTTTCATTTTTAGAAACCCTTCTCATGCATCAAAACTCTTCCTACTGATGCTTGGATTTCACAGAACCGTGAAGGCTGGGGAAAAAACCTCCAAGACCAACCCAAGACCATCCAAACCCAACCTTTGCCCAAATCCCACCTGTTTAACCAGACCAGAGCCCTGCGTGCCACATCCTCAGGCTCCTCGAACAAATCCACTGAAAACAAAAATAATGAATTCTATCACAAACTGTCGCCGTTGCCGCCTGGACAAGCGACACGAGCTCAACTCCTTCCAGGCTGAAGAAGTCTCCCTTTATTAACAAATGGACCTCTGGTTGGAGGTTCTCATGGAGCTGGATGTGACTGGTGCACTGATCACCACCCCATCACCGTGATTGCCTAATTAGAATTAACACTTCTCTGCATGTAAACAAGATAACAAACGCCAGCCCTGGAGAATTGTTTACATTCTTCCCCCAGGTTGCCTGTGGGAAAATCATTGCCTTGAACATTCCTGCAGCTGAGAAAATCAGCCACAATCTCTAGGAAAAAACCAAAATGAGACCCACAGCAAACATTTACACCAAACCATAATCCTGAGCTACGCCTCGGGTTTCCCAGCAGCTCTGGGCCCACCAAGCCTCAGACAAGATGATTTTCCCCCTCAGCTGCTGCTGGATTGTCAATTTGTCCCCACTTAATAAGAGGCTGGCGATCCATTAGGGACGGAGCTCAATTGCCTGCCATCAGTTAATTATTGATTTACTCCGGGGAGCAGCAGGGATGAGGGATGAGGACTTTTTGCGTTCCACTGGGCCGTAAAATTGCTGTGATGATCTGAACCAGCGTGGCTGGGAGCTCCCTGGTGCTCCCCAGCCCTGCTGGAGGCTCCTGCGCAGCTCCTCTGGTCGATGAGGGGTTTAAAAAGTGACAAATTCTCATTTATCCCTCACTTAGCAGCTGCCAGTGCTGGATGAGGGCGTCCATGGATTTATAATTCCTGGAATGAGCGGGGGAATCCTCCTGCTCTCCATGAAAAGTTAGCTGGGATTGCTCCTGGTCATTGCTCAACACAAAGCTTCGCTTGCTCATGTTACAGGAAACCCAAAATTAATTTGGATGCTGGTCCAATCTGACTCTAAATTAAAGCTTCTTTACTCTTTTTTTAAAATTATTATTTCAAGCTCTTTTCTCAAGCAAAGGAGGGAGATGTGCAGCATCTTAATAAAAATAAAAAATAATTTTAAAAAAAGTGAAAAGGAGGAAGATGTGCAGCATCTTAATAAAAATAAAAAATAATAAAAAAATAAAAAGTGGAAAGGAGGGAGATGTGCAGCATCTTAATAAAAATAAAAAAAAAAATAAGTGGAAAGGAGGGAGATGTGCAGCATCTTAATAAAAATTAAAAATAAAAAATAAAAATGATAATAAAAAAGCAGAAAGGAGAGGGATGTACAACATCTTAATAAAAATAAAAAAATTAAAAAAATAAAAAAAGTGGAAAATAGGGAAATGTGCAGCATCTTAATAAAAATAAAAATATATAAATAATAAAATAAAAAGTGGAAAGGAGGGAGACATGTAACATCTTCCTCCTATAAACTAAAGTGGTTTTGTTAACCAACAGCTCCACGGTTTTACCAAATCAGGGAGTTTTGGAACATTTGGAGTGGAAGCACCTGAAATCCCACCCGGTGCCACCCCTGCCCTGGGCAGGGCCAGCTCCCCCTGTCCCAGGCTGCTCCTCATCCCACCCAGGCTGGCCTTGGACACCTCCAGGGATCCAGGGGCAGCCAGAGCTTCCCTGGAATTCCATCCCAGAGCCTCAGCAGCCCCTGGGGGCTGTGGCTGGATCCGAGTGGTCCCAGCTCCCCCCAGCTGGAGAACACAAAACTCTCTGGGTAGAGCGGGAGGTCCCGGAGCCCCTGCGGGAAGGAAACGTCCCCTCAGGACGTTCTTGCTGCTCCAAACTCAGCTCAGGACACAAAGCAACCCTGCAGATTCCAAGGCAGCCAAGTCATGAAGTGTTTCTGGAGCTTTTCCAAGCTGGTCAGACAGAAAAAAGAAGAGTCAGGACTAAGAGCTGGTTCAAAGACAAGGCCTGGCCGGAGATCGGAGATGTTGTCACCGCTCCTTCCTTAATGAGGCAATATTTGTGTGGAAGGAACACAGAGTTCTGGATTTCTCTGCTCCCAGCTCTGGAAGCCCTGAGGAGAGGCTGAAAGTCAGGGCTCCTTGTTATAAATACATATTAAATTATTGGCTTTTCGTAAATATTAAAATGCATCGCTATGTGTATAATTACTGTTTTTTTGTAAATATTAAAATGAATGCTGTATGTGTAGTTATTGGCTTTTCATAAATGTTAAAATGCATTGTTATATATATATTTATTGGCTTTTCACAAATATTAAAATGCATTGTTATATATATAATTATTGACTTTTCACAAATATTAAAATGCATCGCTATATGTATAATTACTGGTTTTTTGTAAATATTAAAATGAATGCTGTATGTATGATTATTGGCTTTTCACAAATATTAAAATGCATTGTTATATATATAATTATTGGCTTTTCACAAATATTAAAATGCATTGCTATATGTATGATTATTGGCTTTTCACAAATATTAAAATGAATGCTGTATGTATAACGTCAGAAAACTTTGCTGTATGAATATAGTTTTTACATTTTTTTAATTTTATTTCTGCTATTAACAAAACTTAGAAATAGTGGTGTTATATTTCTTAGGCTATAGCACGATATTAAAATTTGATGGACAAAAGACTCTCTAAAAGTTTAAGTTAGAAGGTTTATGTTTAAAGGATTCCTTTTTAAATTACAAAAAAAAATCTACAAAAAAAAATTCTGCAATGATATCCAAAACTTTTTCTTCCCCTCCTTAAACCACAACCAGAATAAAAAAAAAGGAAGTAGGAGGTTTGGAATAATTTCCAACCGATCTTTACTTTCCACCTTTCTCAGGTCACGCTGCAATTTCCAGAAGAGGAAAAAAAAAAAAGGGGCAAAAATCAGTTTATTTCATTTACAGACACAGAGAAATTTTATAATATTGGTGTTCTCACAGCAGCGAAATTTTATGGCTTTTAAAAGAACATTTAATAATTTTTTCACCCCGTCCTTCCACAGAGCTCTGTGTTCCAGGAGGCTTCAGAACCTCAGAGTTATGTCCCAATTGGCTTCTGAAATGTCATTTTTACTGCATTCGAGCACTGGAAGGCGTTCAAGTCAGGCGAGCAGTAAAGGAAAGCACTTAGAGGCGTCTCCTGGAGCAAACCGAGCTGCAGCCACCTCCTCCCAGACAGAATGTTCTGCCCACAGGAGGTTAATGGGACTCTGCAGGGGACAAAGGTGCCTCTGGATGCCATCCCAGGCGTGTCCCCTGCAGGTGACAGAAGGGCTGTGGCCTTTGATTAAGGAATGCTCCCTGTGAATGATAATTCAGATTCCTCCGGGTGTGAATTATCCCCGTGGGTGTGAATTATTCCTCTGGGTGTGATTTATTCCTGTGGGTGTGATTTATTCCTGGGGTGTGGTTTATTCCTGTTTATGTGATTTATTCCTGGGGGTGTGGTTTATTCCTGGGGGTGTGATTTATTCCTGGGGTATGGTTTATTCCCGGGGGTGTGGTGTATTCCTGGGGGTGTGGTTTATTCCTGGTAGTGTGGTTTATTCCTGGAGGTGTGATTTATTCCTGGGGTATGGTTTATTCCCGGGGGTGTGGTTTATGCCTGGTAGTGTGGTTTATGCCTGGGGGTGTGGTTTATTCCTGGGGGTGTGGTTTATTCCCATGGGTGTGGTTTATCCCT
>WAAE01014349.1:0-73353 GCA_013400495.1 Nicator chloris | reverse complement strand
TTTTTTTTTTTTTTTCCCTATCATGAACTTAAAACTGCTTCTGTCCTCTCTGACTTATTTGGAAGGAGGAGGTCCTTGTTCAGCTAGCAAGGAAAGGTAAATGGTGTAAAACCTTCTAATTTAGGTTCTGCTAAAACACTTACTGTTACACTCAACTGAAAAAGTTGAGTAGGCAGAAGGATGAAAGGAGACAGACAATACCACTGTCTTGCAGTAGAACTTGCTCCAAAAGAGACTTCTTTAAGATCTATAATTCCATTTTAGTGCTATTGTTTCCCCCTTCTGAAAAAACCCCCAACATTTTATGAGCCTTAGAATGACATAAACTTTCTGAGACTTGATTGTGTTGTGACCTTACTCAGATATAGTAATCTTAGGAGCTGACCTCTATTAAAAATGTTAATAGTAATTTATTTGTCTTAATCACATCTTGTTTATTGAGCAATAAAAGGGAACCATTGATGTATTCCACACTTTTTCCCCCTTTTTTGCTTCTTGGACATTCAAGTACTATTAGGATTAGTATTAGTAAAATTGAAATAGCACTGTATATGTTAGCATATAGGTTCCATGTGTATTTCAGCCTCTCTTGTTCTTCAGTATTGTATAAAAGCCAACTGATTTTCTTAGATAAACTTTACTAATTCGAAGATACATTGTTTGTCAAATGAGTGAATAGTTAAGTTATGGCCATCACCTTTGGGGATTGTCATACATGCAGTCTGTGCAATGATGCATATCTGTTCATATTGCTTTTTTTTCCAAAATGCTGTTTTGAGATATGCCTGTGTAGTTTTTCTCTGTGAGTAACACACTAACAAATCAAATGTAATTTCAGACTTTCCCAGTTACTTTATCTCTTCAGTGCATATGCATATGTGCAAGCTGTGTGTTATGAACAGGGGCTGATGGATTTAATCAAATCAACTGTCATCATTTCTTCAGGCTGGAGTCAAGACTCCCAGTAAGCAGTCAGTTCTCACATGACTGCACATTAGTACTGTTCTTTTCTCCAGTTTAAAGTACACTTCTGACATTTTGATGTGTTACTACTGTCTTGTCTGGAGAAAACAAATTCCACTGCCTAAAAAAACACCCAACATGGATTAAGGTGAAACTTCTACATAATCAGTGAATCAGATGCACAGAAGGAGAATACACCATGAAAGATACGTGAGCTAAAGTTCCTTCTGCAGATGCAGAACCTGGGTCCATGCCTGTAAATGCACCTCTTGCAGAGGTGTAGGTACCTGTCCCCATCTGTCCTGATACCCACCCTCCCTGCATACATAGGGCTCTCAGACTGCTCCCGGGCAGTGTTTCTATTTTTGGCTTCTTTTTTGTTGTGAAAGGGAAGGAGGAAAATATTCAAATAGAACTCTTAGGCCTGTCTTCTAAGATAAGATAATCAGCTATGCAAATCAGATCAACAGCTTGAAATGGAACAAAGCCGCCTTCTATCTGCCTGTATTGTGTAAGCACCAGCCATTGACACCAGAAGTAGCTTGTTGATGAGCTTCATGTGCTTAGTAGTGCAACTTCTGATTTCCTATACTAGCCCTAACATCTTACTTTCACTATTACCAGCAACTTACTCATCAGTAAGGTTATTTCCCCAGAAATCTAAAAATATGGACTGAAGAAAACAGGAGAGAGGTAAGAAGAACTGATGTGAGGATTTGGGATTATGATTTGAATTATAATATACTTAGTAGAAAGAATAAATTCTACAGGTTCAGTGAGGATCAAAGAGAAGAAATATACCAAGTTAGAGAAGAATATTTTAGGCTAATAAGGAGGATATGGGATAAATGATAGCGATGAAAAGAGGCTGACTTAAAAGGTCTTTATAGTGGGGGAACAAATAGTCATGCCGTTATAGAATACAGGAATTGCAAAGAGCTCTGAGGATATGACAAGGTTAGGCTGCCTGAACTGTAGTAATAGAAAGAAATGTTAAAAAAAAGCAGAGAAATTTACAGTAAATAATTTGCAGTTGCAGGAACTAGAACATGTTTAAATAATTTAACATAAAGAGATTCTGGTGTTCACAAATGCTTTCTATACAGAAGATAGAAAAGATACTTTCCTTACCATATGCTTGTAATTATGTGCCCTTCCCCTCTGGTTATCTATAAGTCAGGAAGGCATTCCGTACCACCACCACACACAGTTTTGTTGCTCTTTTTCTCCTTCTTTGAGGCATTAATACTTGCTTTATCTCCAGACAGCATGTGCTTTGCCTGTAGGAGTGTTGAGCTCTCTTAGGTTCCTGCTCATTTTCCTGTTCTTAACTTTTGGTTAGAGAAGGAATTCTTCTGCTTAATTGGCAAGGATTCCCTTTTTAGTTTTATTGTTCTTAATTTGAAGGAATGCCACCGTTATATGATAATATCTTTTGCATTTCTTCTCCTCACATAAATCTAATTCATTAGCAAGAATGCATGGCAAGTATCAGTAACATCATCAAACTGTCACAAGTGCTGCAGTAGTTAATATTTCTTGCAAAGGATTTTACAACTTTTAGTAATGGGTGCATCTTAAAGAGTATGGATTTTAAATAAATAATTATTGCATTTATGTTTAGCAGTACCTATTGCTAAGTACTGTTAGTACCACTGAATAAACCAAATCTTCTGTCTTTGAGTCTTTGCCTACATTACTTGGAAAAATTAGCAGAACCTTTTTTAAAAAGACTAAAATAATTTTAAAAAACAAAACAAACCCTGACATGTTACGTTCCTTTAATATGTAAGACCTTGTGGATGATGAACTGAAGAGCAATCCATCTAAGTTTTTAATCCCAGAACTGTTAATAGGTTCATTGTATTGTTTCTTGATAAGAATTATTTTACTTAAATGGATCAGCATTCACTCCATACTGTACTGTACATGGAAGACTGTTAGTCCTTAGATCACTAAAGGTAGGTACACATTTTCTTTGCTTTCCTTATATTGTGAAACTGAAGAAGAGGTGGGTTATTTAATACTTCAGCAATCCATTTTAAAACTACAATTGTTGTTTATCTTCAGTAACATACGCAACTGTTGATTTGTGCAGATGTAAGCAAGGATAGTCCCTTCCTTGAAGGACACAGCCTGAAAAGATCCAGAGCAGGAAACTGGTACTAAATAAGTGTTGCATTCTAGTCATAGCCATACAAATATTTCCTGTACGTACATTTCTTAAAGGTAACTCTTGCTTCTCTTACAAGTTTCTTAGACAGACTTATTTCAGGCTTTGTAATGTGCTCTTTCTGGTTTTCACCAAATCTGTTGAGCTTCACACTCTGCCAGAAAGGCCAGATTCCACAATATTAAAGGTGGTATGTAAAGAGCTAATTTACATTGCCAACAGTCATGTCTTTTGTTAAGAAGAAAGGCTTCTGAGAAAATACCAGATTAGTCTTTCTAACACTAACAGTTGATTTCATATTTTGTATTTGAAAAAACATGAGATAGTAAGATATGCCAGAAGCAGTGATGCTTGTCGAGTTTTTAATATGCTTTTCTTGGTTGTCTGCTCGTTATACTTATGATACAAAGGTGGCTTTGGTAATTTGGTACTTAAACCACAAAAATTGTTTGAATTTTTTTAAAGGTTCTTTTCTTTTGTAGATAATGATAAAGTTAGGCAGCTGTACCTGAAGGGTGTACCTGCAGACTGTGCTCACAGCTTTATCTGGGACCATGACATCTGTAAGAACGTCACTGAAAATAAAATCTCAGAGCAGGTAACTAAGTAGGTGGATTGCCATGGAGGAAATGGCTAGTGGTTCATAGAGTCCATAAAAGAGACTCTTGAAATTTGTATAAATCTAAGATTAATCAATAGCTTCCGTAACGTCATAGTATCCAGCTGCTGACATGAAGTGGTTTTCTGTAGCCTTTGTATAATGTTCCTGCACAGCCATTGACCGTGGATTCTATTAAAAGAAAGCTTTATTGGATTGCCTACAGGACTATAGTTGTAGGTTTATATAACAGAAAGGTTTGGAATTGGATTTTCGTACATCACCTTGACTCGTGCAGCAGAAAAGAGCGACACAGGAAGACGCCTTTTGCTGTAGTTGGGATGATTCTTCTGATGAAAGAACTGGAAATTAAAAGGAAAGAAATCCTGTGTTTCTGAACTGCAGCATACTGTGCTGTGGGTGTGCTGGGGAATAACTCGTGATTTGTAGAGAACTTCGCTGTTGTGCACTTGAAATCTCCTATCTTGGCATTTTCATTGACAATGGAGGCCAGCCCATAAAGTGCATGGATAAAAAGGTGATTTAGTCCCAAGAGGTGATAAACTTTTGGCACCATTGTAATCAGAAAGAGAAAATATTTGTGTGGCAAAAACATATTTCTGAATATTCTTCCTGAAAATTAATTTTGTGCTCTTTCAAACTGTCTTGCATAGTGTAAAAAAGTAGAGTACTTAGAAAATATTACACTAGCACATGAGAGTTACCAGCACAGTCTTTTTATATATAAGTGTTCTTTATGCTGTCATGAAATTTAATGTTTACCTGATAAAACACAGGGAGTCTGATGGTGTATTTCTTCATAAATATATTCTTAATGTGGTACAATTTAATATAACAACTGGTGATTGACAAAACCTTGGTGCCAGCATGCTTTATGTGAAACTGATGACCAAATCTTCTTCCCATCTCCTTGGACATAGTTCAGATTTGCTCCATGTATTGGTAGACTGAAAGCACCTGTTCAGTCTAGTCTTGTGCACAAGTCTATAAATACAAAGTTGCAAAACTTGTTTTTCCTCCTTCATCTGTGTTGTACCTTGTACCTGCTCTTTATCAAGGACTATGGAAGTAGGAAAGGGAGAAAAAGGGTGCTTAATACTCTTTCCTAAAATAACTTTTCATGCCTTGATGCAATTCTGTTCAAATATATAATATATTACTTCTATATTTTTTTCTAGCTGTAAACTCACCTTTTCTCTGTATCTTGGAAGGGTATCTGGAAGAGGGAAGAAGATTGGTTACTAACTTATGGGAAATGTCTCCTCCTTCTCAGGATTTAAACCATATGAGAGCTCAGTTACTGGTACCTGGATCACACCTTGATTTGGGTCCTTGTGAATCTAAGATTCCCATACTGTTGGTGCAGCAGCCAGGGAAGGTGGCTGGAGAAGATCGACCAGGATGGGGGAGTGGCTGGGATATCTATCTTCCAAAGGGCTGGGGCATGGCTTTCTGGATTCCTTTTGTAAGTGACTTTGATGGCCAATTGCAAATTAATTTGATAATTTATATAATTTAGTTTAAATTAATTGATTTTAGACAGTGTACTTCACATTGCATAACCAATTCCCAATTACAGGATCAAAATTTCACTTTAAAAAATGGCATATGAACTGATTCATGACAGAAGCTTGGTCTTGAAACTTAAACAATAGCTTTCCATGTCTTCTGTTGGGTACAACTATGCCCACATGGCAGTCTGGAAGCAGCAAATCAGTGGGGAGTCAGGAGAGAAAGCTGAAGCGATACCTGTGTTTCTACAAGCATATGCCTCTAAAGAGAAATCATTTGATGCCTGCTGCTAATCATTTTCCAGCTTGGCTGTCTACACCTCTGTCACCAAATTGGTTGCCTCTGATTTAGGAGAGAGCTTAAAACAAAGCTTGAGTTAAGCTTGAATACTCCTTTGGTGCTGTTTGAAGCATCCTGCTTTAGGTGGCAGTTTTAATACCTTTCTGCAGTTAAAATTACGCTTTTGAATGTGCAGAGGATTTAGTTGCAGTGGTACATATTGTGTGCTTAAAATACATCAGGCAGTGGCTGTTGAAGCAATACAACATTCCTGGCAATGTACAAGATCAGAACCTGTGAAATTCTCTTCAGTTTTGTTGATAGTTTTGCAGAATTACATTTAAGGAACGTGACCAAGTTTTTTGTTGAAATTAGCATCTAGAACTGTAGAAACCACGCTTATTTTTTAAAGCTTAAGTGTTAGACTTTCAATTTTCTAAGGAAGTACCCTGTGGGCATTAATGTTTTGTTTCAGCCAGGAACCCGGAATCAGTTCAAACATTGCTTTTTTGGGCATTTGGTCTTTATGACAGATATATCGAGGTGTACGAGTCGGTGGATTGCAAGAGGCATTAAAGCATTCTGAATACCAAAGAACACCTCACACTCCAAATGATTTCCCAGACTGCCAGGCAGGAATGCAGTTTGCCAAAGAACTGGAAACCAGTCTTCTTGAAAAATTCAAAAGGTAACATTAATTTTAAAATTGATGGTAAGAATGACAAAAATGAATAGTGCTTAAAATATTCCCTTAATTACTTTTTAGTGTTCATTTAGACTTGGGCTTTATTGAGATTTTTCACTAGTGTTTTAAATCTTAGTATTATAAAAAAGAAAGGACTCCTAGATACATTTAACTCTGCTAAACTTTTTAATATAAATTAATCCCTTCTATTCCCAGAGACATGCTCAGTTACAGAGCTGTAACAAGGCTACATAGCAATAAAATAAACAAAACTATTTTGAGATTCCTAAGCAGCAACTGGGGGAGGAGGTACGAGAATGCAAAGGAGTGTATCAAAGTATGTACCAAGTGTTAAAGAATAAAGTAAATTAAGAGGTGCATTTTGGTATCTAATTTTAAATATCAGGTTTTCTGAAGTTTGCCTTAATTTTTACTTCAACAAAGAGAACTCTTAACCATGAGTTTGGAGTAGCTGGAAGTGTCCTCTGCACCAACTGGTGTTCGCTCCCCTTCCAGGTAGGAGGAGAAAGTAGAAGTTCAGAGGACAAGGTGGTGGTGTCAGTCACACAGCAGGTAGATGTTTCCAGCTTGCTGAAAGAATATAGTTGACAGAAATACACCAGCATTTTCTATATTGTGATTGTAAAATTCTTGTTCAATGAGGTTAGAAAGTTGACTGTGCATTCCCTTTCTGTTTTAAATACTTGATTTTGAAAATATTCTTGCCTACTTTAGACGTCCACCTGCAAAAAGGGCAAATTATGTCAAGCTGGGCACTCTGTCTCCTTTCATCTGTCCTTGGGCACAGCTGACCAAGAACTGGGAAGGAAGAATGAAAGCTTCAGGAGGATTTTTATGTCCTTCTTCCTCCCCACACCCTGACTGCTGCACAACTGAAGGGCAGACCTGTTGTGACCTCAAAGCAGAAGCAGTCAGAGAAGCTTCCCCTGAGACTGATGAGGGAGAGGAGATCATGCAAGTAACAAGTTCTGAAGGTGCCCTGAAGACAGAGGATGTTACAAGCACACAAGGTTTTGGTGAGAGAGATGAAACTAAGACAAGTGACTTTATTGTTCTCAGGTATGTCAAAATGATAGACACATTTTATTTCTTTATTGGTATTTATTGAATTGGGGATAGGAAGAGCTCAGCCTTGATTATTGAGATGAGAAAATTATTTGATCCAAATACAGTGAGATTAAATAGTTTTGTCACAAATCAGAATCTGCTGTTGAGTGGAAATCTTTCTGGTTTTCTCCAGCAAACTTGATGACTACATAAAGAAAACTCCTTAAATTATCTTAAATTTAAGATATACTCAGGCATTTACCGTGTTTTTAGAGTTGGCGTATTCTGTCTGCTTCCAGGTCGATGGACCTTTTAGAGGCTCATATTTGTGACCTTAGGACTATTGCTGTGAGAATCATCTTGTGTTCTCTTCCCTAATACATCACCACAGGTAGTTCTTGCACTCCTTAACAAGGTCTCTAGAAAATAGAGAATCCCCTGCATTCCAATGCAACGCATGAGGGCAGCAACAGTATTGGAAAGTGCCTGAACACAGGTCTTTCTTTCATTTTTGTGTGGTTACCAGGGGAAGAAAACACTGAAAGTTCTGGACTGCATTAGTGTCACTGGAGATTTTAGAATGTTTGTGGTTTTAAAAAGCTTTGGGGGTTTAAACAAGTAATGTCTCCTTCCTGCTGAAGAAGACTCATGAATTCCACTCACCTATGTGCTTTTTAGGCTAAGAGAGATACAAGTACCAGCTCGGAAGGTTACAGAAAGCCCCAAGGCTTCTTTTAATTATTCTCTTGCAAATATGTGAGGTGCTGGATTTCTGTTGAACTGCTTGTTAATAGCTATCTGTGATGCTTATTTTGGAAAATTTTTAACAGGAGTGAGAAACTACTAATGCAGTTATCAGCCTGGTGTTACCCCACTGCTGGGAAAGATCGGAGAATCCGCCTCATTTCTCGGCTGGGACAGAAGGAGATGACTGAAGATGTTTTTTTGCCAATCTTGATGAGCTACCCAAGGGCTCTGGTCTGGGTCAACTTGTCGCTCTTGAGAAAGGGGAACCCTGAATTACATGCCATGATTTGCATCCCAACAGAAGATGACTTGATGGATCTCAGCAAAGACAAACTCTTCTGTGGTCCACAAGAACCCAAACATCGGGACATATTCAAGGACAAGGT
Organism: Nicator chloris; assembly: GCA_013400495.1. NCBI lineage: Eukaryota > Metazoa > Chordata > Aves > Passeriformes > Pycnonotidae > Nicator > Nicator chloris. Next base: position 64,921 of record WAAE01014349.1, on the reverse strand, counting down.
ACAGAAGCAAAAAGAGAAGAAGAAGAAGAAAAAGGATAACATGAAGTCTCTAGAGAGTGACTCTGCAGGCATTCCAGATGAAGAAGCAACTGAGGACCATGAAGACCTCATTCTTGGTCTTTGGTCAGATGCTCTCCCAGATGTTACTTCCCACTGCTCCAGGACTGTCTTGGGGTATGTCACTCGAGGGGATTTTTCATTGGCTGCAGGCTGTGGAGAAGCACTGGGTTTTGTTAGCTTGACTGGGTTAATTTATATGTTACACAACCAGGCAGCAGATAAAAAAGGGCTTGTTTTGTTAAGGACTCCAGCATCTCTACAGTATAGATTTGCAAGACTTAATATTGAGGTTTAAGCATCATTGCAGTGCAGAGTATGCCAAAAATACCAAAGGATTCTGTTTTGTATTCTGTGACCTTTCTGATTTGTCTCAAATTCGAGGTTATTCTGAGCCCAAACAGCTCTAAGATTATGAAATAATTAAAAAGCTTTTTAGCATTATTCAAGAAAATAAGTAATGCGTAAAGAGACTAGAATTACTTTTCACGTCTGCATTGCTAAGGATTTCTAACAGATCATTATCATGATCTTCTTTATCTCTAAAGAAGTGTATTCTTCATTTTTTCTCCTCAAAGCAGTGGATGCTATAACAACGTACAGGAAATCATCGTCTTAATTTTAGAATTCTTTGATCAGATGGACTGTAAATGTACAATGCACTTTCACATGTAACTGCATGCAGTCTGATCCAGTGTATATAGCAAGTGGCTTTCCTGATTCCTCATATCTGAATACATGTGGCTGCAGTGCAACAGAGCTATGTAGAGAAAGCTGAATCCTTAAATGAAATGCAAATAAAATATACACTAGCTATGTCATCCTGAATTAGAGCAACTGGAGCTTTTAAACTGGAAAGCATATCAGTCTGTCTCCCTAGTCTGAAAGGTAATAAGACTTTCAGATGCAAATTGCTAGTGGTGGGTCAGCACACATTTTCTGTTAATAATAGAGATATTTTTGTTCCTCCAAACACAAATTTAATTTTGTATGGAATGTGCTAGAATTGAAGTTCTCTTCATGTTACAGTACGATTCACAAATATTGTACAAACAATCATAAAACTTGTAAAATATGCTGGAGGGTAAAGGGAGAAAGGTCTTTGATTTGCCTGGGGCTGTATGAGTAGGTTGTTTGTGTTTGGTATTTTGTTGTGTTGTTTTTTTTTTTTTAATGGTAGCCTTAAGCATCTAGCCATTCCTAAGTTGAGGAACTTGAAAAGGAATTTACAGTAATAAGCTGTAGTTTAGTGGCAGCATGATACAATTATATGCCAGTTGGTAAAATTATCCTGAAATGATCATGTACAAATAAAAATGTAATGTATCCTTGAGTTAGTAGTCTATTGACTTCAGTTTGATTCTTAGAGAAATTAAAGATGGATCAGTTAATGACTTTTTCTTTCTAAATGTCAGTGTTCAACTTAATTTTCTCTTTCACAGTTTTGTTTGAAAGTCCTAGGCAAATTTATTAATGTTGGCTGGAGTTGTTGGATGAAAGATTTAGTGTGCCTTACCCCCAAAATTATTAAAATATAGGACACAATTATTAAATATGGCACACACATGAGGAAGGAGGAAGAACATTTGATTGCAAGGGAAGTATTGGAAGTGGGGCTGGATTTTTTTTTAAGTCCTCAGAAGATGGATTGTAGAATATGGCACCAGCGATGGGAGTTGTGGTGGCATGTGGGAAAGATGGATGCAGTTTCCAGCACAGCTTGGATTGCAGCTCCCTGAGAAATCATGCTGAATGGCTCCTCACTGCTCACCTTTGATGCACCTGATAAAGCAATCATGGTCCCAGAAAAGTCTTGGGAAGCATCTGCAGGAAAGCCAGCAGATGGCCCCAGAGGAAAGAGCTTGGTGCTGGCAGGGCTGGGATTCACACGCTCCTGGCGTGTGACTGTGAGTGCTGCAGCCTGTAGGTATGTGTGAATAAGGAGCCCCTTAAACTTTACAGCCTGGCTGCTCTGATCAAGTTCTCTCATGGTAATAATCCTGGATTTGATGAACCTTTTGAATTGTAAGCCCTATTGAAATATTTCTAGGATCACAGTTTCCAGAGCTGTGCTTCACAGGAAGAAAAGAGGGGAGGTGATGTTTATATGGTTTTTTCCCTCGTCACCTCCCTCATCTTCTTAATAGATACATATTTTCCTGCCTCAACAGACCTGGCTTGTATGTGAGAAAGAAAGAGAAGCCCCCACCCAAGCTATCATTTTTTCTTTTCTGCTTGTAGATCTTTTGTTCACTGAGTCTTTCCCAGGTTTTTATTTTAAAAAAAAAACATCTGGAGTCTTTCCTTTTTTTTCTTCCTATTGGTAATTTCTGCCAGGTTTTCATTTTGACACTTCCTGTTACTTTTCTTTGATTTCCACTCTCTATTTTTGATTTATGATCCTTGTCTCTGGTGAGGCAGTGAACAGAAACTGGAACCCAAGTGCATCCTGTTCTGTATATCTTGTAATATTGTTACACAGTTGTTTTCCTGTAAGTCAATGATTTATGCCTTAAGACTTCACTCCTTGTAAAATACACTGCAAACCAGATAAGTTAAAAATGCTCAAAACTCTCAGCCAAAATTTGTCAGAAAAGTACTGTGACTTTATGTAGCTGCAAGGAAATTTTTATCTGTGGTTGTGATTTCCAGATTCCGGGTGTCTCAAGGGTGATTTAGTCATAAAAACCATGTCAACACCGGATAATCAAACTGTGGGTAATTAAACCTGTGTTATCTGTGCATCAGCTGTACAGTATGTCTGTGCTCATCATGTTGAGTCAGGTGTAGTTTACAGCACACATCTGCTCTTACTGCAGTTGCTACACATTGGTTAACTACCCCAGAGCATCTGGAACAGCTCCTGTGGGCTGTAATACATGAGCATTTTTGGGAACCTAGGAAGCTCTGGCCTAGTGAAAGCAGCTCTCACAAGCTCTCCAGCTCCCATGCTATCCTCCAGATAACTTTCTCAAAATGGATGCCAGCACAAACCCTTAGCTCTCGTTCTGTGCTTGGCAAGAGCTTTTGGAAGCTAAAATGAAGCACAGAAGGCAGTTTTGGCATTCTGTGTATACAGTGAGGAGGCTGAATGGTAACACACTGCTCCTGTAGCTCTTTCTGTGGCTCCCTCAGAGCAGCTGTGTAAATGCTGCATTTGACTCACCTGGTGAAGGGTCTTTTCCCAGGCTGAACCATGACTTCCATGGCAGGTGCCTGCTCTGCTGACAGGCACAGTGACTAATGGACCTACCAAGCTGAGGGGCTCCAAGATACACATTCTTTACCATCTCAAATCCAGGAAATGAGGTTGCAGAGGAGGGTGGTGATTACTCTGTGGGATGAAGTGAGGTGGGACTGGGGCCAGATTGTTGTGTGTTTGTTGAAGATGTTCAGGGCAATCTGTTTAGCAGCCTGTAGGCAATGGAAGAAGTTACCTGGCAGGAAGGCAGCTGGGGTTGTTGAAACAAATCTGCGAAAATAATTGACAGGGTGTCAGACTGCTCGATGGAGATAGAAGCCTCAGGGCATCATGGCATATGCAGACAAAGAGTTGTCAGGTTCAGCATGACAGTTTCCTTTCACTGCTCTAAATCTGGAAGAGCCAGATATGTCAAACCTGATCCATTCTCATGTCCATGTGAAGTAGGTAGTAGGAACAGAACTCGGGGGAGTAAACCATCAAAGGCAGATTTCTGCAGCACTAAGACTGAGAAAAGCAGAAGAGCAATAGCATTGTTCTGTTTTCCAAGAATATATATACAGAAAACCAAACCCCAAATCCTGTGCTTCTAAATGATATTCCCAGAGGTCAGCAATGTAAACAGCACCCACAATTTACCTCTTGCAATTTCAACTCAGTTGTACTACAGTTCTTTGCAATCACTGGTCTCGTCAAATCCCTGCAAGAGCAAGTAAAATTGTGTGGAATAATGAGAACTCAGTAAAGGATAGGGGATATGGGCTGAAACCATTTTGTGGCAGCTTTGAAAGTCAGAGCCAGCTTGACACTGGTCAAAATAATGAGTTCAAGCTAGTTTGCAAAGTAGGTGGAGTGACAAAAGACAAAACACAGCTTTTATTTATTGCATTGGGTCTCTTCTTAAAGAAATTCAGTTTCTTCTACAGTAGCAATATGCCTGCACAGAATGATATTTTTTTTAACATTTTTTAGACAATCTCAAGATGTGTGTAACATCTACCAGCATCAGCTTGCTTGGTACATTCTAGTTGTCTTTTCGTTATGGGCTTACAGCAGTGCTGCTATTCTGAGAGCCAAGTCCAATTCTTAAGAAATAAAATTGAAAAGACATTCACGACACTGCAAGAGTAAAGCAGAGACTGAAAAAGCAGTCTGAAGGAAGAGATTGACTCGAATTTCATGAGCCAAATATGTGAGGACTTTCTGCAACTTTCCAGAAAGGATGGTGCAATTCAGTATTTCATTTCATCTCAGGATCAAATAAATAGCCAGGATTAGAAAGCTGTTTGCTGCTTCAGCTCAGTCCTTCTCTCAGCATCCTGTTCTTAGTGCAGAAACTGTGTTTTTTTAGAAAAGACCAAAATGGTTGTGATGAATGGGAGAGCTCAAGCACCTGCAAACCCACATGTCCATCAAAACTCTCTCACATATCACTTATCTTCTGGGTTTTCTCTGTTTTTTCATATTAAGTAATATTAAAGGCTTTTTTTTTCTTTCTTGAACAAAAGGATGAAATAAATGTGGACAGGCAAAACCTGAGTTATCTAGAGCTTTATTACTCAGAAATTACTTTAAATGCCACCTCAGCAGTGAGCCCCTTCCTTCTGCCCATTAGAGACACCCCAGTTGTGTTAACTGTGGCTCTAGTGATGAATCCTGCGTGTCTGCAATTGTAACTTTTTATAAATACTATACATATACTTCTAAAAATCTTACCTGGGTTGTATCAGGTGTCATCCATGTAAGCTTCAACCCAGAGGCAAAGCCAGTTGCTCAGAATGAGTTGGGTTGGGTGGGAAAGAGGGATCATACACGTCAAAGTCTGTTACTGTTCCTCAGCACTGAAAAAAATCTAGAGTGCATGCACAGAAAAACAAACCATAAATCTACAATTAAAAATACACTTTTCAGATGGGCAGCTGCTTAATGCAGTGATTTTTGAGGTTTTTATTAAGATACATGTGGAAGTACTTTTGGTACCAGCAGGGATTAAAGGGTTAAAAATAGATAATTTATTTCCCTGTAGAACAGTGTCTTACAGGAATCAATTGCATCCAGGTTTTCTGAATATTTTTGCAATGCAATAATTCTTTTAAATTAGTTGGCAAATACATGAAGGGGGTTCCAAATGAAGGCACAAAAATCTACGAAATTGTTTGAGAGCTGTAACGAGTAGTTTTTGTTTTTTCAAAGAGAAGGAGATGAAAATGAGCATTAGTACATAGTAGGCTGAGGAATGTCTTAAAAAAGGACATGAATTGTAGTTTCCCTTAGTCTTTTTAGGGCTTTCCCTGAGCCACTGTATTTTGAGGCATTAATTATTTGTATTCATTAGAGTTAATTATTAAAAAAAATGTGTGTAATTTCTTTTGGTATCTTAAAGAACTTACTTTTATGCCAATAGGCAGCACGCAATGGCCCAGCTTCTAAAATGGCAACCCCAAATCTACAGATTTCTGTATCCCTTGAAGTCTCCACACACCAGATGCTGGGACACAGGAGGTTTATGGGGTGTTGCAGGTGTCCAGCAGCAGCCAGTGGGACACACGCTGGAGCCTGAAGTAGAAGTTGCTCTTGGAGCAGTGTGACAACACCCTTTGTCAAAAGCTGTGGAAGCCAGTCCTTCCCATACAAAGCTCTGGAGTCCTTTGATGTTGGAGAAGGAAGGGTAAGTCTAAAAAATAGCTCAGAGATCCTGATCCTGCCATTCTGTGTTAATTTGTGGGAGGAGGGAACCTCTAAAAAAGCTTTCCTTTCTTAGGTTAGTAGATGTGTAGAAGATTAGTTTTAGTCCTTTTTGGATTATCCAAGGAAAGCAGAAATATCCAGAGAATAGGAATTCCTTCTTTGCCTGGAGGCCTGTTTGTGGCCTCATAGGCAATCAGCCCCTTTTTGTGGTACAACACGCTGGTGTGAAGCCAGAGCTCTCCGATGTTCCAGGACATTGTTGTGCAAGTGTTTGGGCAAATACACAACACACAAGGTAAGAGGCTTCGTAATGAACAGACTTTTAAGTCTCTGCTTCCCCTGCAGCAAATAATTTTTTTGATTGCCTGAGGAGCAGAAGAGGCTTCACACATCTTTAAAATCATAGAAACACAGAGTGGTTTGGGTTGGAAGAGATCTCAAAGATTGCCCATTTCCAGTCCCCCTGCCATGGGCAAGGACACCTTCCACCAGGTTGCTCAAAGCCCCTTCCAACCTGGCTCCCCCCATGAGTTTGTACTGTCCTCACCATTTGGTATGGAATGGTTCTTTGTTTGACAGCTTTCCTGTAGAAGTGTAAAGACTTCTACAGGAGAAGAAGAGGGAATGGCTACATCTATGCTGTATCTGTCTTTTAAATTCTTCTTTGATCCTATTCTGAGTAACTCTTGGCCTTTATTTTGAAATACTTATTTTTTATTGAGATTTCCTTCTGTAAAATACTGTCAAAAGCTGAAAGATTATTGTCCCACGGTACAAGAAGGGGGATGCTGTTAGCTTGGCCAAACAGCTATCAAAAATATGCAGGAAATACAACGTAAATTCATTTTTCTTCAAATGTTTTCTGCAGTCAAGATCCCAGGCTATTAGATTAACTCCAGGGACTAGAAAGACAATAACTTGAACTACAAGTCCCAGGACAGTAGCCAGGTTTCATGTGGTCTTCAGGGACGGGAACAAAAAACCCCACCAAAAATCATAACTTCCTTTCACCGCTGAAAATAGTGAACTCCACATGTCAGCTGGATTTCAGAGTCTATTAAGCAGTAGAGAGGTCACCTCTTCTATCTGCAAGGTCATGAAATTGATGACCATTAAAACTTGATTCTTATCCAAATCCATTTGTAAAATTAATTTGCATATTTTCAAGGACATAAATTACTCTACGGGGACCTAGACTTGGAGAAAAACACACGTTTCCTCCTTTTCAGTCCTCAGAATGCTAAGACCACTGAGTATTGAAAAATATTAAAAGCTTCAGCCAATCTCCAGACTGAAGCTTGAGTCTCCTTCTCAAACAGGAGCTCAACAGAGTTTCTGACCTCACAGACAGGATATACCTTTATTCCATAACATCAAATTGTAAAAAAACCTGAAAAGATTGTCCTTCAAACTTTGATTTCTGTCATTAAAATTTCCTTTGGTATATCACCTGTCTTCTTTCACAGACTGCTGTAGGCATCCTTCTATTAACTGAGCCTTCTGCTGTATGTACCTTGATTTTTTGTCATGATAAAATTTTTTCAAGTGGAAAACACTATGGAAAAGAATGAAAAGCAGATACTTTTTCTAAGCTTTTAGACATCCAGGTATTTTTTCCCAAATATGAAGCAATGTATCTTACAGGAGGCTCCATAGAGTATGGGTTTTCCAATACATTAAAATATTCATTAAAATAAAAAATACAAAAATTTGAATAAGCTTTCTGTTTCCACTTTGAATCTCTGAAAAACACTTGGATAAACTGGCAGAGCATTTCTCTTCCCCAAGTCTCTTTTGTGCTCCAGCATGCACTCGGAATTGATTCCTTTCCTCTAAAGAATAAAACCATCAATCTCTATATCCTGCCACTTCAAATTCAACCCGAATGCTGAAGAGAAAAAAAATAGTGATTGGTAGAGCTTGGAGAGGAAGCCAGGAGTGCCAGCTCACCCAGCAGAAAATTTCATGCGAAACAATTCCTAGTCCAAGGAAACCAGACCAAAACTCTCACTTTAACATCCATCATTGATGGAAACAAAAGCTGTCGTGTTTCTGAGTATGTTCCAACTTAATGAAGGGACAAGGAAAAACAGAGGAACCCCCAGCTGTGACAGCACATATGAACAACATTTCTTCATGAGGGAAATAAAGCACCGAATTAAAATTTATGGCTTCCCAGTAGCATTACATACCCTGGGAACAGTGAATGTTTTGTTCCTTCCCAAAATGACAAGTGTTAAGATCATAAAATCAAACTCAACTGGAGCAGCAAATTGATTCTAGACTAGCTAGTCCTTGCAGGCTATGTCATGCCGAGTGGAGCTGATGGTTGGTTGCCTAGGGTAGCAAAATATTAGGAATAATAGTGTTTAGTGGCTGTTCCTTATGAGCGTGCCTCCAAGAGGGGAGGAGGTGTGTTCATGTGTTAGTTACTGTGCTTAGCACAGCAGAAACCCTAGAACTGAGTCAGTCCTGAGTGTTGCCTTTCTAGCCAACTTTCCAACAGCAATGAACTAATAGCATTTCCAAAGGTTAACATTTCTGTAACTTTGCCAAATGGTAGGGTCATGCCCTGTTTTTCTGCTTAATAACACTTACTTCCCTCACTTTGTTTCTCATGACCTTTTCCCCACTGTTTGCCACCATCCATTTTGGCCCTTTCCCATATTGCTACAGACCTCTAACATACTTCAGTATTTGTGTTTTGCTCTGTCTGCAAGGAAGGGCAGCAGAGCTGCTGTAGCAGCGACGACTCTGCCTAAGCTGTAGCTGCTAACCGTGCAACAAACAAGGCAGGTCTGGAACTTCTTCTTAACAATGTTTTCCACAAGTATGATGTTTTAATCTTCTTCCCTTGGATGTTATATGCTATTCCTGATACACCTAATATGATGTCTCAGAGGCCCTGAAGAGATTTTGGCATCTCTGCCTCTGTGCCATCTCCTGTCTCAATAAAGCTGTTCAGTAACACAAAATGCACTGAGGACAAATCAGGTATTTACTAAGGAGAGATGCCACTCTTAACCAAAAAAAGTAAGAGTCAGAAGTAAGAGACAATCCCTGTGCAAAGATGTCACTCTTCTGTGAAGGACTCTGAAGAGATGGCCAATATTTATCGTACCCATGTGTGGTTTGTTGGGCTCTATTATTCCCTAATTCTCAAAGAAATCAATCTTCAGAACAAAATCCACTGTGACCATGTTCTCTAGTTAGATGTCCAACTTGTTTGCACTTTTGGAGCAAGGTGCATTTTTTGTAGCCCAACAGTCTCTGCGGGTGGCACAGCAGAAGAACTCACACTGAACAGGGGACGGCCCACAAGCTTTGTCCAAACTCTCATCTGCAGCCAGCAAACAGCTAAACACGCAGGGCTGAGGCTTACAGAGGAGACCTCTACTAACAGTTTTGTCATAGCAAGAGCTCAGCCTGGGCATGGGGTTTGTCCTCCTCTCCAGACCCTTGGCTTCCTCAGCCTGTTTATTTCATTAGACGATGGTCCTGCATGTGGTGTTGGCTGCACAGAAATGTACCAGGTGCAGGTTTAATGAGTGCCTGAGACAGTAACACCCAATCTCACATGCTCCTTAGGTGATATCCAAATTCCTGTAGCTGTCCAATTAACAACAAAAGGTTCCTCCACGACCTGGCCCTGTGTTGCATTCCATGCACATACTTCCATAGCAAATGTCACTGCCTGAAACTGCCTTCTGCCTGACGTCCTGCTTGGACTGTAGGGGAAGGCAGGGAAAGGTCTGAGTATTTTTTTTAATGAGGAAAGGGCTTTTCTTTCTCCACTTCTTTCTCATGCAGTAATGGCTGAACTTTGCTTCCTTTCTTCTCGTGAACAAAATGTTTCAAAATACACAAAACCACCGAGTTGCAGGCAGCTGAGATGCAGGAATATCTGGAATCAGGAGGTGGCGGTTTCTTCAGGTTAGGGACTGAAAGTGAGGTTTCAACCAAAGCCTTTTCACCTTGTCAGTCTCTGTTCTCACCCTAGGTTTTAATGTAAGTCACTGCCTAAATAAAAAAGTTGCATGAAGCCAACATGAAGTGAAGCAATAGGAGAAAGATATGACAGCAAAGAAAAGGGTATTTTGGATATCCCAGCGGTAGGGTGGTCCCCAGAAAATGCAGGAGAGGCAAAGGAGTTGTACAGCACGATCCTCCACAGGCGCTAATGGATGGAGGGATCAAAAGGGAGAAACAAACAGAGGCTAAAGGTGCTGGGTGTGGGTGTGAGGAGGGACTGTGACACAGCTGGCACGGGATGTGCCTCTGAGACGAGGGGGATGTGTCAGAGGAGGGAGGTCCCTGCCCAGCTCCTCCCGAGGCCATCCCAGCTGACCTGCTGGCCCCATCCCACCTGGTGATGCTCACAGCCTGGCCCCCTACCCTCCACTGCGCATCAGCTCCTCACCAAAGACAACAACTTGGCAGTTGCTTTTCAAACTCAGACTTGGGACTTGTATTTTAGCTTGAGGATAAACATTTTGAAAGCTGTCTTCTTTCTCACAGTGCCGGCACAAGTTGTTTTTAATTATCTTAGGAAAGCTTTCCTTGCCCAGGCCAATTTGTTCACTGTTTGTCTTGTGGAGCTGGCCTATAAACCAGCTTTTAGGGATTTATTGTATAACATTATCGAGAAAGCAATCTTTGAATAAAACTGAAATCACTTACAACACCACTTTTTTTTTTTTTTCTTTGCAAATGGCTTCATAGAAGCCAAATTATCAAAGCTGACCACCCAAACCTGCTGGACAATGCTTATTCCAAATGAAAATGTTTAAGTTTACTCATGTCTTAATCCTAAAATGCCTTAAGTGATGATTTAGGCAAGAAAAAGAAAGTTCTTCCTGTAGGGGAGAAACAAGAGTTTGTTTTTCAGAACTACATATTTTGGAGTAAGCAAAGCATGGTAAAAGCAGGGACATATAAGTCCTGCTCTTTGATAGATTTGGGTTATTTTACACACACACACACACACACACTCTCTCACACACACACACACACACTCACACCCACAAGTACTCATTTAAAAGAAAGAAAGCATGGGGCAGAGATTATTCAACCTCCAAGTTTTATTACTGTCTTTTTCTGTACAAACTCTGAACCATGTGAGTGTTGATTGTTGACTTTTTCAGAGATTACCTTTGAAAATTTTGACATTCATGATAAATGTGCTACTCATTTAGAGAAATTCAGTTATCTTAGATGGTAACAAATACTTAATCTTCTTTCTTTTCTCTGACATATTTCTGTGTAATCCTTTTTTGACCTAATGCCAGTATTTTTGAGATGACTGTAATTTTATTGCTTTCCTACAGATGAAGGAAAAAGAAATGTCTTCTTTAAGTGTGGTTAAGTGCTCAAAAAGAACAGAAAAGCAGGACTATTGTAAGTAGAGGAGACTTCAACATTTACATTTTATTGCTATTTGAAAGGAAATTTGATGGAGGAGAGAGTTCTGCTTTTAGTCAGAACATCCTTATATGTCTCATTTCTGAAGCACCTCTTCTACACTAAGAAAATGTTGCCAGACTCTTAAATGACTACTCCTCAATCTAGCAAATTATAGAAACCCATCAGAAATCTGACTCTTTTCAGGGATCCGTACATTTACTGTCCTTATCATCTAGAGCCCCCCACCTTTTTTCCTTGAGATGGTTTTACATTTGTGACTGCTGATGGAACTGCCCTTAAAATCTACACTCCCTCTCAGCTCCTGCATGTTTTGATCATCACTGACATCTGTCAGAAAGTATAAGGTATTAATTGTATCAGCTCTGATTTTATACTCTACTCCATGGGAATACCCAGGAGATCCTTGATCTCTGACTTTCCACGAATGCTTACAGCAGACCAGCATGCGTTGTATGTGCACTGAGTTTAAACATTTCCTTCCCTATGACAACAATTAGAGTGCTGTTTTCTATTCTGCTGAAAGCTAAAGCTGTGAATAACAATGGAGAGGTCTAACCATGCCCTGCTGTCCAAGCAATCCTTGATCAACCCGGCAGCTTTAGGGAACAATGCAGTTCTGCTCTCAGATGTTATTTTGTCCCTGCCCTCGGAGAGCATTTCTCAACCTGTGCTCTGGGGACCACTCCTTTCTGCAAGACTTCAGAGAATGGTTTCTGAGATAACTCTAAAACAAAGCAACTCTCCCCACTATCTCCCCCATCCCCAAACTGCCCAAACTCTCACACACATGCTGTCACAACTTTGAAAGGGCAGCCTAATCTTCAGTTGGTTATTCATGAAAACCGCTGCATTAAGACTGCTCAAGCAGTCTGCAGCTTAATCCTCAAAAAAAGTTAGTGGAACTTTGGATTAAGGAGCATGGAGAAGCACTGCTTTGGAGAAGTCTGTCCACTATTTCATTTATTTGTGAAGACACAAAATACCTGCCTAATGTGTTGTCTGTACTCTTTAGAGTCAATGAAATATTCTTGTACCAAGCTTCCATCTTCCACCAGGTGCTTAATACTCATGCATGAAGCAAACTAGATGCAACAGTACTACTAATAAAACCAGCAGGTTAATATTAATTTATTGCACTCTTTTTGTCTTTTCTTAGACAGCACCTCAGATGTTGTTGAAGCCCTTACTAACACTGTTCCAGTAGGCCAGGTTGGCCTTTCCAATATAAATATCACTCCTGGAATATCTCAGCTACTGCGTGGTCTCTGGTGAAATGCAAGTCTTTTGCTTTCCTCACAGCTCCACTATAAAGAGAAGAGGTGGTTGTTGCTGTGGACAGAAGTTCACATAACAGCTTTGTGGCTGCAGAAAGCCAAGACTGAATCTAACAGCTCCATCAACCTGCTGAGCATAGGGCAGGGAGTGACCCCTTCATCAGGGGCTCCTGTGCTGTTGCACATAAACATATCAGCCATCACCCAGGCTCCATCCTAAGACTAGTTAGGTGTCTTGCTCCTGGTGTTTCTACTGTAAAGCTTGTTGGAGCCTTGTTCCATTGCTACCTTCTGCCAGAACTTGCTAGAAACTTTGTAATTTCAGACACATCTTTATGGCACATGTAAGCCAATATATTCTTCTGTTCGTGCTGCTGTGGCGTCCCACTTTAGGGGAAAGGCAGCACCCAAGATTCTGAGATGCCTGTGTTCGAAAAGGAACAACAAAAGTCAGAGGGTCCACAAAAACTTATCAAGTTTTCTTAGTAAATGATATACCTGGCATGGAAATTGCTGTGTTCCTCCCAGTTAGTCTAGTATGAGCACATGGTGGTGGATTTTGAATAAGGGGGAGGATGAAAGAGAAGAGGGAGAGAAAGAGATTAAAGTGAGGGAGAAGAAAGAGGAAGGAAGGAAGGAAGGAAGGAAGGAAGGAAGGAAGGAAGGAAGGAAGGAAGGAAGGAAGGAAGGAAGGAAGGAAGGAAGGAAGGAAGGACGGACCAGTCCTGGCCCCAGAGTTGGTCCAGCTGATGGGTTATCCTGGGGATGCCTTTTTATAGACAATTTTTTCCTGCCCTGAACCTAAATTTATTGCATTTTATGTAAATTAGTTATTGTGAGCAGTCTGTTCTTTCCAACCTTTCTGGAAATGAGCCAGAGTGCTTTGGGGGGCATACTTGGTGTTGGTCCACTTCTACTGGATCAACCTTTGGTTGACAGTCCACGCCCACTTCTCATTCCCACACTTGCACTCTACTGTGCTTTCCAAGAGCCAGAACAAGAACATTTATCCCAGAAGAGCGCTGCCCTTCCTCTGAATGCCACCCTTGTCCAGACACATCCTGTTCTTTCTCACAGGTATGGTTATTACCAGCAATCCCTCTTTGGCCCCATAACTATCTGGCTATCAGTGTTTGAGATTAGCCCCTTATCTTCTGGCTCCTACAGCTGCCTTTTCTCCAAGTGAATTATTTGTAGTGCAGACACACCCATGGGCCCTACCCAGATGCCTCTGAGCACTCAAAAACACTGCACATGAGGCTGACCCAGAAGGATTCAGGACAACGCCGTAAGCAGAAGATGTCAAACACAAAGGTGTGCAGAGGACTCAAACTGGTGTCCTGACTGCTGACATCTCTGGTGCCTCTTTCATCACCTGGGACACAGCAATACCCCAAGTCCTGCTGTGAAAGGCAAATGGGGGGCATGGGGAAGAGTCAACAGGAGTAGTTGCTCCAGAAAGGAGGAGGCCAGGTTTTAGAGCTATACTTACTTAATCTGATTTCAATTTTTTTGGAAAAGGGAACCAGAAGATTGCCCTAACCACAAGCAGCCAGGAATTCAGGAGAGTCTCTTACCTGTACTGGGACACAGTATTTTGTAACTGCAGGCTCAAGGCAAGAGTCTGAATGCTTCCCAGTAACCCCCCAGCTAATCCCAGCAGTTTGGTTATTAGCAATTAAACAGCTGAAGTAAAGCACAGGGACTCTGGTATCTGCTGTGGCTTCTGCAGTCTGTGAGCACCAACATTTGCTGAAACAGAGTTAGGACCATTCCTGTAATGTTTTTGGACTCTGTTCTTGTAGTTTGAAGTTGAGGTAACCAGTGCTTTAGTGAAGTGCATGTTGCACATTTTACCCTGTTTCATGCAGCCCAGCTGCCACCTCACTCTGCCAGTGGCTTGGTGTGCTTAAAGCCACCATTTAACATAACAAAATTAATTAACAAAGCCTTGAGTTTTGGCCAGATAAACACGATACATTTTTAAGGTATGATTTTGTTTTGGCCAATGGTTAATGACATGTTTAAAGACGTGGTATTATTTTGCATTAGAAAACTTATTTCTGCATCATAAATAACTAATTTTACTGAGTTTTAATGATGTTTACTGCATGTTGCACAACTTCAGTTCCAAGAAAGAAATAATAAAAAGGTGCACTCTGAGCACTGAGTGACATGGAATGTGGCATTCTAACAAACACATGATAGGGTGGGTAAAATGAAATATTGATCAGTGCCACGTAAGTATGCAGTTCACCACACATACCCACAAACATTTTTTTCTCCAATAACACATATTTCAAGAAGAAAAATGTGCCTGTCTTGGGCATAGCTGGCATCACTGCTTTGTTCTCTGCTGTAAGATCACATTTTGAGCTGATCATAAAAGTGCCAAATTTTTTCCCATCTGAGAGGAAATTTTTCGTATGGGGACTTTACCTCAGAGTGCCACTGGTGGTTGTTTATAGTCAATGAATTTAACAGCATGGTTTAACTTCAGTGAAGAAGGTAGTGAAAACTTTTTATTTCTTAGCAAAACAACAGCACTGGATTTAATTTCTTTTCAACACAGAAGGAAAAAGCATCTTGTCCTGATGGCAATATGAAGTGCTGCCACAGCACCCTCCAGACCACTTTAGCAGAGTCAAGGCTGAGCAGAAGTCCTCTATTCCCAATAGCCTGGTTCTTCCAGTTCCTGAAGACACTGCTAATAGTCTCCAGTTCAGACTGGGAAAGGATTTCAACTTGTACTTTTAAACTTCACATTAATGTTTTGACCACTCAGAGGTACCTGGAGCAGTGTGTACCCTGACATCACTTAGGGCATAGAAAGCCATTTGTTTTGTAAAGTGCTGCATCCTTTGAAGCCATGCCCACCTCGTGGGCTCAGGGCTGCAGGCACCCTCCTCGTGTAGCTTGTGGATGGGTGATGCATCCCTCATCTGCTTTGAGCAGTGATCAAGATTCATGGACAGTGGTGGCCATGAGAGGATGCTCAGCGTGTGCAGTGCAATGGTGCTGGCAGAGCTCTGCAGCATGATGGCAAGCAGCTTGGGGGAAATGCCATTTTTTACTCAGCACATTCTTTGCAAAATTACAGTTTGTCTGTGCTATAAATGTTTAGGCAACGTGTCTGGGAAGTACATGTCAGGGATGCTTCTGGAATTAAAGTGAGTACTTGTTTGACATAAGTGGGAAACATGAAAGGCTCTTCTCAGTTAAGCATGTGCAGCATTAGACCCTGAATCAGGGAGGAGGGGCTGATGTTCGGGTTACTCCTTGGCAAAATTACCCCAAGGCTTTTCTCCTTTCCCTGCCCTCTGATGGGTGCCCTTTTGGGCTCCCAAATGAAGACTTTGCTGACTACAGCTGGAGATTAAGGGAGCGCAATAGACAGGAAAGTAAGAGTCTCTTTATCCCTGGCAAAATCTGCCTTTTTCTAGTTTGGATGGAAAAGAAGACTAAAGTCCACTTAAGTGAACAACAAATGGCATAAGAACAAATGCAGTGAAAGGCAATGCCAAGGTTGTCATCCCCCATCAGCAGTTTGGATGGTTTCCTCCTCCTCGGAGCGCGGGGGAGGCTGTGGGACCTCGTGCAGGAAGCAGGTGGTTTGCTTTACCCAGAGCCATGCGGAATGGCCGGGGAGCTGTGCCGCACGCCGGCCAAGCTACAGCAGATGGGCTGCAGTCTGCTCCACTCGAGGATATTTCTCATGTTATGTGTGGAAAAGAGCAGTAACCCTTGTTTGTTATATGAGGCCTTGTAGGATTTTATTTGGATAAAAGCCATTTCTGAGATTAAAAAAAAAAGCCATTAAAAATGTGAGTCACTGTAATCACTTTTAAAGTGCTCTGACAGGGCCTTTTATTTGCAAAGACTTCACTATTAAAAGAAACTTTTTTTAAATGAAAAACTCTACAACAAATTATCTCAGGTTAATTGAGGTTACATTAGGGATCTGTTCATTTGAAATTACCAAGAAAAACCACCCCAAACACCTCAGAGCACTGGACCAAAACTATTCACTGTGTAAAGCTGCCAGCAAAATAGCTGCGTCTGTTCTGTGGCTTAACATAGCACCTTGGGCTGTAAAAGCACCACAATATTCCCTCCACTGCAAATGTATTTCAAATCCTATATCCCCAAAAGGGCTGGGGGACACTCATTCCTTGTTCAGAGAGAGGCAGGACCTGAAGCACAGAGTCCACCCAGGAGCTGGACCCTGTGGGTTGCCTTGGGAACCTCAGGGTGGGGAGATCCACAGCCTGAGTAAAAAAATGGCCAATCACCTGAATGATGATCCCAGGATGCCAGGGTTGGTATGCACATCCTCCTACTCTTTGGGGTTTGGATGTCCCAGTCAGCATTGCCAGGTGCTTGTGTCTTTTGGAGGGAAGATGCCCAAAGTGCTCCTTTCAGAACACAGGCTCACTGTGAGGCTGTGAGCAGTGGGGGACAGAGAGAGCAGAAACCTTTCTGTCATATGTTAGCATCTGTCAAATATCAGCATCTTTTCTCTCTGGTGCACCATCGCCATCCTTGAGAAGAGACCAGCTGACCTGGGCAGGGTCTCCCCACATCCAGGCACTCCTCCCAGAGCCTATTTACTTACCACACCTCAAACAGTCACTGAATTAGTCACCCTCCTCCCAAATCTGGGCTGAGCTCTCAAATCTCTCAGGTGCTGAAGAAAGGGCAGCTCTGTGATGTTGCTTGTTACCACTGCCAGGTACCACCACACCTGTGTCAGACCTTGGGCCAGAGGCTTTCAAAGTCTCCTGCTGTGCTGGTTGTCCTGGAGACCTCTGGGCAGGGGCATCTACTCTTTGGACCACCACCAAACTCAGCAATGAGTCAGAAATCAAATCACTGAAAATAACTGAGGCTGCTGCGTCTCTGGGTGTGCAAAACAGCGGACGATAAATTACAGTGTCAAAACAAAGCGTAGGCACCTCCCTGGAGAGGTGGCAGGGCTGCAGCTGTGGGAAGTGGGGAAACCAGGCAGCCAACCACACTGGGTCTCGTCCTGCTCTGTGCTCCTTCTTCAGTGCTGCTATGATCTTTTACTTTGTGTTTGCCAAATGCAGACACTGGAAAAATGGAAAGGAAGCAGAAAACAACCACAGAAAACAATTTGAAGGCTGACAGAAATATCTGATGGTGAGAGACTTAGAAGGTTTGTCTCTAGCTTAGTGAAAAATACATCATACTGTATTTTGCTAGAGGGACTTACCAAGTGCTTTAAACCACTGGCAAAAGGCAAATAGCTGTGAGCTAAACAAGTTAAAATAGACATAAGGCAGAGTTTAAAAGCAAACAATGACTCATTGCTAGTAAAAATTACTAATGGCATTGGTGGTTCCTCTACTTTGACTAGTAGGAGAGGATGGACTGTCTTCTGTGGATGGGTCAAAGGGTTTACACGAGTACTTGGAGGAGGTTGCCTAACTTGAACTGTAAAGGAGGCCAGGCCAGATGACATAAAGCTGCCTTCTTAAATCAACAACCTTTGTTATTCACAGCACTGAATCAAGTCCTGCAACACATCCACGCACCCAGAATCCAGTCAGTATTGTCGGGGACATGTTGTTAGTTAACTGTTCAATATTGTCAGGAAAAATAAACACATGGATAACTGCAATGCTTAGTCATAGTAAATTATATTCCTCAGCTCTTTTGCATTGTAAAGCACAGAGCAGCAGTTCTTGAAAAATAGAAGGTCCAGCAGTTTGTTGTATTCTTTTGCTGTACAGTGTGTTACCAGCCATGACCTTCAGTGACAGGTAAGAGCTGCTTAATTGGCAGCCTCTCTGCCATGCAAGCATTCCCTCCTACTCTTGGCTGAGGGCATTGGAGAGCATTAGACAGCATGAAGCTCTGCACCTGGTACACATGCTATTGAAACTCAAGAAAATCTTTTAAATTTTTTTTCAAATGGAGAGAAAACTCCTGATCTTATGCTCATGCTGCTCTGGATTGATGCCCACAAGCTATCAAATGGAAGACAAATGACAGTGCTGTTATTTCAAGCAGTTTAATGATTCTGGCAAAAGACCTGGCAGCAGACTCCAAAGATTTCATCTAGGCAAGGCAATGCCTATTCCAAGAGTGGAAATCTTCAACTGGAGAGCTGGCAAGTGCGTGTTTGTGCTGGAGGCTTAAATAAATCATTTCTATTTTTCCCAAAGTGATTTAGCAAAGTACAGAAATTGGCTCCTTCATCAATGGCCACAGGCCACTTTTCATGTTTAAGGTATTAGTGCCATGGACTAGAGTGATATATTGACTTCATGTAAAGCAGTCAGTGTTAGCACCACCTGTTTAATCATTCCTTTACAGTAGCTGTAGTTTGAAAGCTGTCAACAAGTGCCTTGTTGACACTGTCAAAAAGGAGCTCAGGAGACGACTGTACATTACTGGTCCCCTGGAGTCATTTCTCTGTGTTCATGCAAACCTTTCCTGCCACCATGATACATTCCTGAGTCTGCTGCCCAACAGCATCCTTCTCATTGCTGCCTTGTGAACTGACACAGATTCCCCTGGGACTGATGCCTGAGTCCATTAGCAACCAAAATACTAATGGAGATTTGTACTATGAAATGCACTTTGAAAGTCTTGGACAAGCTTTAGGGGCCTAACTGCAAAACTGGGATTTAGACTAAATAAAAAACCTACTCAGCAGCCACCTAATTCTTTGCTTAGGCCTGGAGATTCTTGAGGTGCTAATAATCCTGCTTTTGGTGGATACCAAAACTGTCCATGCTTACTCTAGTGGTAACCAGAAAGTAAAGGGAATGTAATCCAAGACTGCAGGTTTACACAGCTTCCTTGTTGGGCACTCTATAAATATTTCCCAGGTCATGGGAATATTCTGGCAGTACTGTATCTTCTTATCAGAGCAATCCTGTGTTGTATAGATATCACACAGTCTGATTTCCCTATAGGGAAGACCCAGCAAGAGCTCTGCCTGAAAGACAGTACATGCCCAAGAGGCATTGATATGATGTTCAAGGCATCCCATTTAGCATGTCTCAAAAATATGTTTATGTGCAGCCTCAGGGGCCAGATTGGCTGCATGTGCTCTGAACAGATTTAACACATGGCAAGAGGACAAGGATCCTTCCTACATGGTCAGGAGTGCGTAATATGTACTGATGTATTTGCCAGTGCTGCCTCTTTTTATGTTAGAACTAAAGGGTTACATCAGCCAGGTGCTTGGGAGGTGCCTCTACAAATTTCCCAGCTTCAGAAGGTTGAAGCATCTCCCATCTGCCAAGGGAATGTTGTATTTCCTCTCCAGGCAGAAAACAGTCATCCTTCACTCCCAAACTGGTGTGAAATAAATAAAAAAACAAACACCAAACTAAAACCACAACAAAATTATATGAAATCACTATTTATTCACTGATGTCCCTGACTCTATCCCAGAACCCAAAAACGTTGGAAACTCAGGATGTCTCAAACTCCTGAGAATCAAGAGCACTAAACATTTCTCTATCTTTTGTTCTTGAAGTGGCCCCGATTTGTAAATCTTCAGCTTGGCTCTCTGTCGCTGTAGGACACGAAATGAAGAGACACAGAGTCGGTGAAGTTCTAAAAGCTAAAAGAACTTTATTTCAAATTTATACAACTTATTATTATAAAATACAACTTTATATACTATTTTAAACAAGCCTAGTGATTGGTAGGTAAAGCTAACACTTCTCCAATCACATTGGTCAAGACAGATGTCTATCAAGAGATCTCGTCCTCTAAGAAGGAATGAAAACAAAGCTAAACTACATATAAACAAATCTCTTATTTACAGCAAAATCCTTGGGAAAGGAATTTCAAAAAGTGAAACATCAGAAGGCAGAAGACTAGGGTGACAGTTCTCCAATACTAATTATGGTACTTAGCCTCTATCTCCTTTCAGCTAGTTGCTAACACAGTCCAGCTGATTTCTGCAGAAGGAATGAGCAAACAAATTTGAACAAGAAAAATGTCAAGCCTCGGAGGACAATAATAAAAGGGCATATTAACAGACAGCTCAGTCTAATTATCTGCACCCCAGTGTTATAAAAGGGAGCATTTTTCTCTGCAAGCAACCATTGATCCTGCATAAAGAGGGCTGAAAGGAGACATTGCACGGGTGAGAATAGTTTGAGTATAGAAGATTTTTCAGTCCATTCTTCCAGCACTGTTTATACACCTTTTTGCAAACAGTCACTGAAAAGAAAAATATTAGCCCTTAGAATCATTTATAGTCAGACGTGTCTGGGCTTTTAGCTAACCTTAGGACACTGCTGGTTGCCGCAAGCTGCCTATCCCAGTCCCTCTTGGGGCCACTCATCGCTCAGTATGCACAAGCCAGTGAGTCTGGCACTTAAAAGAGCTTCAGGAAGCTCTCAGCTGCATTTGGGGCATGGTGACAAAAGAAGAGTGATCTTAGCAGAATGCTTGCTATATTGAGAATCTCCTCAGAAGGAGAGAAGTATTATTACAGTTCCCCCAAAGCAAGAGAGGTCTCACTCCCTCTGCCCCTTTTCACATCTGTCCCATCATACATTCCAGTCAGTCTGGCTGGGTCAGTTCAGAGAGCCACCCCAGCAAGGAGAAGGATGCAGATGCTCTCTGCAGGATGGGTGAGCTAAACTGGCCACAGGAAGCCACAGGACTTCACAGCTGGGAAAAAGAGGATGAGCCTTCTGGCAGTGCTGATCCATTCAAGCAGCTTGCCAGGTGCATGAAACCACAGCTTCAAAGCACAGAACCACAGCTTCAAACCCTTAAAAAGTTTGGCCTCTTTCCTTTGGTTTTAGGTGACCAGTGCCCTTACATGCAAAATGTGAGTCTGCCAAACACTGGACTGAAGTGAGTTGCAGGCAATCAGCCTGCCAGGTGAACACCAGGCTCCTCCCAGGGGCAAAAAGACAAAACCAGTCCAACCTTTGTTCATTTTCTGCCAGCTGAAACTGTCGGTAAATGCATCCTGATATTTTATGGCAAAAATTAAACCGTCTTGCTCTACTCCAGAGCTCCCATTTTCAGGCCCATGGCCAGTTAATACTTCATCTCTTGCTGCAGCATGACCAGCAGTGGAACAAGCACTAAATGAGTCCTGCTGGTCCTGGTCTGTCAAAAATCCCAAGCTGCAGCCTGAGGGACCACGTGAGACGCTGCCTGCCTACCACACCTTCTCCTGGTTTGATTTCTGCAGATCCCATGGAGGATCTGTTCAGGAAAATTCAGTCTGCAGGCACCAGTTTTGCAACTTATTATCTGGCCCACATTTTTGATGTCAGGAAAACCACTGCAAGAAAATAACTTGCTACAAAGGAGAAGGAATCCAGAGATTTTTTTGATTGCAGTGCAAAGGCTTTTCTTTTAGCAGGCGTTTGTCTGTGGTGTTTGCAACCTAAGTATGGCAAGCACAATCTGAAAATAACATTGATTAGGAACTGATTCTTGAAACAAGTCATGTCTGTTTCTTGGTAGAGCAGTAATGAATTCTCATAACTGTCTTTTTCCAATCCTGTAATATATTATTTAGTTGGAATATATTAACATCTCAGACATTATGTCAAATCACAACTTTTAATTGCACTTAATTTCTACCAGTGTTTTGGTCCACAAATTATTTTGAAATACACTAGAATTAAAATAAAATATTTTAACCTTTTAAACTTTTTAATAAACCATAGGAAAAAAACCCAAAACATTGTTCAAGAAGAAATACAGTAATTTAAAACAAATAACTTCTGCCACAGATTTTTACATTGGATTTCTTACTTTAAAGAGAAAATCCTACACCTGGTAACCTTTATTACCTCCTGCAGCCCTCCTGAGCCATGGAAACAGATTTCGGAAAGGTGCCCAAGGCCGATCATTTAAAAAAGCAACAATACAAAATCCTTTCACCAATTTGTTTCCCAGGTCACAGAATGAAAACCTGTAGGCCTCTTATTTCCATCTTTAGCACATACTCTCACTTGAGACTTAGAAAGCAGCTTAAGTTTGACTTGCAAAAGAAAGACAGGCATGTCCTTACTCCCTGGAGAAAGCCTGTAAAAGTCATGTGCCTTTTTTAATCTTTAGAAACTTGAACTCAAGATGTTAGGCAGGAAAGGAAGGCCAAGCCAAGCAGTTGGTACAAGTAAGGTGCAGACACACAGTCTTGTCCTGTGTCAGCTGGAAAAGACCCACATTGAAAAACAGCTTCACAAGTCCCCAAATGGCATAGTTCCTGGGACACTGCCGCACACAAAATACTGCGGCTCTGTGCGTGCTTTGCAGCGTTTGAAATGAATTGTCTTATGGATCTTCAGCTGTACCTATCTTAAAACTAAATAATTGTTTGAGAAAAAAATAGACCTGAAACAAAAAACACACTCTCTGTGGCTCCTACCCATTACTGCCCCTACCCACTACTGCAGATTAATTCAATTCCAAAACAAGACATGTACATTTTTCAAGAGCACTTTTACCTTTTTATGCAGAGGATGTGACCAACACTTCCTGTGCTGCCTGAGGTGATCAATACCACCATGCAGGGATAAGTGCATCCATGATGAATGCCTAGAAGAAGCTTTTTTGATGGGACACTGGGATGGAGAGACACCAAGATGTCCCAAGTCTGAACACAAAGCCTGTACTATCACTGTTCCCATCACTGCTGGCTCTTCAAATTAGTGTGGAGACACAACTATTTAATGAAGGAAAAATTGTACAGTTACCATGACTCTCTGTGGTCCTGTTTTTTACAGCCTTTCCTCATGCAGAATTACCAGTGGTAACAGGAGTTGCCCTACTTTTACGGGTATTTTTCCAAGACATACCAAGACAGGGGCCCTGGCTACCCCACTTTCTCTGAAGGACTATGCATTTTCTTCACTCAAACCTTCTTTTGCTGAAAACAGAAGCTAAAACTCAGACCAGACTATACCCACAGATGGCAGAGCCCAGCCCAGTCCAGCCCAGTGCACAGGACTCCTCTGGAAGGATGTAAAATGTCAAGTATAGTACCCTAGTCCTGCCTTGGCTGGGCACCTCTAAGGTGTGCATGTGCCCACGTGCCTGTGTTTATGGCAGATACTCTCTTCCCACTCCTCACACAAGTACTGAGTTCCTTGGAAAATAAGAGAATTAATCTGATGGTAGGAGATACTCAGGATTGTTCTTCTACACACAAAACAAAATTATTTTTGTGTACCTGTTTGTGTCTACTACATATATGCTCACAGTTTTGACTCCTGAACAGGAAGGAAAAGGTTTAAAAGGGATTATATATATAGCAGGATACTTTGAAGTCACTTACAAAGATTCTAATTTCTCATCTTTGACTTTAAACATTTACACAGATATGAGGGGTTCCAAAGGGGAATTTTTATAATCCTGTTCTGTGCTCATTGCATTTAAAAGCAATTAAAACTCTAAAAGTGCCCTCAAGAGGCATTGATACTAGGAGAATATTCCATTTCATTAATGGTTATTTGGTTTTTGTTAAGGCTTCCTTTATCTTTAGAACACATTTGGTACAATCACGGGATAAATTAATTAAGATTAAATAATACTATGACTCATCAACATACAGGAGTTGAATGTATACTTGAATACGTTCAGTAAAAAGGTGCTACTGATCCTTGTTCCATTGGTGTTCCCTCTGTTAACCAGCACGTAAAGTGCCTTCTTCTTTCAGCTTTGCCTTTCCACCTAGTCATCTTCCTTATTCAGTGTGCCATAGCAGGAACTGTGAGAATCTGGTTGTATTTTGCCTGTCAATTTTTGTCCTAAGGAAATATGCGGAGAGAAGGAAAAAACAACAACTCTGTGAAGAATTTTAATAAAGCAAATTCCCCACCAATCTGTCATTTAAACATTCTTTGCTCCAGTAATCATTGTTTTCATTTGACTGGTTGCAACAATAGCTTGGAAAAACTCTGACAAATTATTTGAAAAATCTGTTGGGAACAGGAATAGAAATTAAGGGAACAGTATATTTATTAAATATGACTAGAGTACATTTGTGACTCAATTCTCCTAGGTCATCCCATTATCTGATACCTCATTTAAACAGAGACAGAAAAAAAGCCCTACTTACCAGGAATATGTCCACAGTCAATAAAAGGAATATGTAAATGCTCCTCTTTTTTATTTCTTGCAATTATAATCACACCAAGGGAAGATAGGAGACACCTGCAAAATAACAGTGGCACAGTATCATTAGAAACAGTTCACTGCATCTGAGATGAGAATTTCTTTCCATGTTTCTTTTTCAAGGACTTCCAAATGCAAGTTGCTGAGTTTATAAAGAAACACTTCTTCCTGGCAGCTCTGTAAATTTATTTTGGGCTTCTTTCAGTCTAGTTTTTGCCTCCTGAAGCTTTATTATCAGTTCCAAAGGCTCCACAGGCAAAATTATGCTTCCAGCAATATATACCTAATCAGATGCCTGTGAGTGTGAGACCTCAGCATTTGAATCCCTGAGCAAATCTTCACAGAGCATCCAAGCTAGCATTCTAGCATGTGCAATTTCATTAACAACTCAGTCTTGCTGCGGACAATCGACATCTCTGTTGTTTTTCTCATTTGATTATGTGTCTCAGGGGCAGGCTGCAAGCCAGGAGCAGTGAAAAACTGCTATACTTGGACACATCTTCTATCTGCTGTGTGTTGGACACACAACCCCTAATTCCTATCTGCCAAATACATAGTTGCTCATCTCCATTTTTTGTCTCTTTTCCAGCAGTCAGGCAAGACAGCGGCTGTGTGCACCTACTCCAGCCCAGCTGCAGAAGATGAAGAGGTCTGTAGCTATCAGCCCCATTTATTTGACAGCACTGTGGCAAGACACCTCCAGCAGTTCTAGGAGATCTTTTAAACATTTTGTGTCCATTATTACAATTGTCACCTCTCCCAAAAGTTGTTTTGGTGCTGATAGTCACCAGAAGGTTTCTGCTCTCACAACATCTAGGCCATTCTTCAAAAAGTTATTTAGTGTGCTTTGAATTTTTCTGCAGGCACACTGTGTCTCTTGACACAGGAAGATGGGGGAGTGTTATTACAGTACTGCCTTGTAAGCAAGCAGCTCATATAATTGCCCATGCCTAGGGGCAGAAAAAACCAGCCAGACACACCAGTGGAAGGTAACATGGGAGGAGATGTCTCACAGCTGTGAAAGCACCCTCTATAATTTGATATTTGGTGAAGAGCAGTGACTTCTGCTTCCTGCTGGAGGAACACATGATGCTGGTTTTTCATTCCATCATGAGATTAGTAGTTCACAAGTGTCTCACATTTTTACATATTTGGATTCAAAACCAGGCCTCCAAACTCCCAAGGCACAGACATCAATCTTTTCTTTAATGTTTTTTTTATCCTACTATAATGGCTATTCCATAATACTTTAATAACAAGGCAGGTTTCTTCTTACTGAGAAAAGAAGAGATTCCACAAGGCAATGCTGTTTCAGTACAAACCTTAGTGAAGATTTTAGGCTGATACACTTACCCGAACAGAAACATGAACACGCTCAGTAAAGCTGCACTTTGGAATTCCCGATAAAATATGACCCCTGGAATGTGACAGAAACAAGAATTGCAGATCTTGACTGGCTTCCAACTGATATGAATTACAGCTGGGAGGGTCAGGAGAAATGTCATGCTTAAATGGAGCAAAAAATCCCAAATAAGGTATTAATACACATTGTGATGTGTTCACTTCAAGTCCTGTATTCCATAATCTAGGCTTTCTCAAGATACTGCATAGGACTGGAGAAGATTCAGTCAATCAGGTCGGAACATGTGCTGGGTTAGTAACTGCACAGATGCACGTATCTTTTGCACTGTCAGCAACAATTTCTGTGCAGGTCAAACTCGAGGTCTTATTCACAAGCAGAGACATACCAATACAGCTAAGAGGTTCTTCATGGACTTCGTTAAGCTACTCCAGCAGACCATGTGGACATCTTAACTCCAATTGGGAACAGATTTTCAATAACTGTGTCCCTGATGTTTACACCAAGTGAAGGGCTCCAGAGGCCAAGTTTGCCAAATCTTTCTGGCTGAAGGGATCACTAGCTCTTTCTGGTCACCCCTCTTCCAGGAATTAGCACCTCTGTACTGGAGGTGACAGAACCAGATGTGTATCTGGATCTCAGCTGCCCCTATTAACAGCCAAGTATATTAGCTTTAAACCACTGATGAGCACAGCTCTGCTTAGAAACGCCAGAGTGGGACCCAGTGCAGCTGAAGTGTGACTCTGTCTTCAAAGGCTGTAACTGGGAATGGGGGAATCATGAGACAAGGTACCTTCTACGAGCACACCAGCAAGATTCAGCAGAGGCTGTTCTTCTAAGCCCCACACTGGTTTAATGAACCTGGTGCAAATGCATGTGTATCCACTCTCAAAGCTATTAAGCCATTCCTGAATAGGTACTTGATCT
Source organism: Nicator chloris (assembly GCA_013400495.1). Classification (NCBI taxonomy): domain Eukaryota; kingdom Metazoa; phylum Chordata; class Aves; order Passeriformes; family Pycnonotidae; genus Nicator; species Nicator chloris. Next base: position 37,851 of record WAAE01014349.1, on the reverse strand, counting down.
TTTAAGGAGGCACCAGGCCAAGTTCCCCATACGGTCACAGGAACACAACCCCCTTTTGGCACAAGTTTCCTCTTGGTCACAAAGTGTAGGTCTCTTCTAACACAGGTGCTGAGGCAGTCTGTGCATGAAGCTAACTCCCCTTCTCATTAATGGCAGCTCTGCATGAGAAACTCCTGCACAGCAATGACAGGAAAGCCCCCAGCGTGTGTTAAAATGAGTCATAAATGTTTTAACAACATGATCATTTTGGCTCATTGCTGATACAGCATCTTAGTCGTCCTCCCAGCTCATGTTCTTACACTGCACATCATTTCCAAGATTTGCAGTCCCTCTTTAACAATGCTGAGTTCAAAGTTCTCACCCAGAATAAAATGTTAAATGCTTTAAAAGTTTTTGTAGTCATTTTATTTCCTTCACTTAACCCAGAATTCCACCTTCTGAAATGGAATATACGCTAACTACTATGAAGCACAGCTGGTTGTCATTTGAGTAGTTTGCCAGGCTGTTAAAATTACTCTACCAGTTTGTACAGGGAGAGATGGGTGTGCATATGGTAAATGCATTTACTGGATGTCAGTATGAGGCTAGGATAAATGTAGGTACTTCTAGTAAGCCAGCAAGGTACAGTAAATCACACATATCTATCTTGGAAACGGTAGAATTTGATTATTTTTATAGAATTATGAAATGATTTGGGTTGGGATGGACCTTAAAGATGATCTAGTTCTAACATCCTGCCATTTATTTTGTTTCAAAAGTTGTGAACTTACTTATTTTTCAGAACTTAAACACTTATAACTTTATAACTTGGGAAAAATTTTATTTCTGTGAAGACAAATATGACTGGTTTGGGTTCCTATTCAGAGGATTCCCATTCTTGAAAATCTGATGTTTAAAAAATCTTTCTCTAGAGGAAGAAGGTCAGAAACAAACCTGAAATGATGGCACTGGCGGTGAAGAACACAAAATTAATGGGAACAACTGCTGTTGCTTCATACAGATGCATTGCTTGATTCAAGAACCTGCAAGATAAGCATTATTGCATCTCATGCCTACAGGAGGTTCCTTGTACTTTAAGTCAGTTTAAGCCACTTGTCAGTTTAACAATAAGCGTGACCATTTCTTACCACAATAGCAAGTAGCCCTGGACAGCATATACACATTGAATTTACTTTCTAGTTTTGACTCTGCAGAGTACAAATTAATAGGCTAAAGCAAGAAGGTTGGCATGGATTCTTCTGGCCATAGGCTCTCAATGGACATGTTTTTGAAGCACTGCTGGAAAACTTTTGTCTGCCACAGATAAGGGAGGAATGCTAGGGTATTATTGCTTATGATCTGCATTGGTTCTTGGAAGCAGTGCTGCCTGCAAGCAGCCAGGGACAAGTTGCTCTAATCCAAACAGGTTGTGTAAGGGTATATTGGTATAATGGACATGTGAGTTCTCGTAGGAACTGTTTCACTTTGCTGAAGTCCACATTGCTGCTACTGCTCAATCCAGTTTGGCTGAAACACCTATTTGTAGGTTTATCCATGCAATCACACTCCAGAAACACTCTGTCCTGCAGGGATAGTCCAGGAAGGTGGCTTCAAGCTTGTGCTCCTTGGGTTGGAAACTCTCTGGCCTGCTCTTCCGAAAGGCAACATGAACTCTCACCAGAATCATGAGCAAGAGTGTGCAGGACCACAGGAGCATGCATTGCACAAAGACCTGCAGGACTGAGACACTGGCTGTAGAGCAGCCTGCACAATCTGCAAAAAGGCAAAGCAATTAACCCACTTGTACAGAGACCACAGCTATCAACATTCACCCAGAGAGTGATGAATCACGAGCTGACACTGTGGATGCACCTGTAGATATTCTGCTGTGTGAATGATCATTTCAGAGAGAAAAATCAGGAGTCTGCAGAGTATATTGAAGCCTGTAAAAAGAACCACACTTGAACATTTCACTGGTGCAATATATGTGCACAGTAAAAATCCAAGCTTGGATCTGTTTTAGCCATTAAAATAATTGCGTGGTTATTTTAGCAACTGTTGAACAGTCTCCATGGTGCTTTAAAAATAAAGAAATCCTACATATCCACGGGATAGTCAGGATTTTGAAGTCATTGAAAACACCTCATTATTTTCTCCCATTTGCAACAAACTTGGTCACAGGGACTAAAAGGTGATAGCAAGGCACAGCATTCGATCCAGGAGATTGTTGCAGCACAGGCTGTTCTCAGCTAATGAATGACAGTCAAATAAAATAAGAGAGAAAACAAATAAAATGAAAAATTTAGACTGACAGCACTGTCCCTGTTAGAAAATGCATCCAAAGGAGTAGAGAGAAAGGGACACTCAGCCCAGAGAATGAAATGGGCACGTTTCATTTCTGCTTTCATTTTGGCCAGCAAAAGAAAGAATGAAAAAAAAATTACAAGATGGAGAGGTTAATTCAGCAGCTTCTTATATAGCAAGCTCTTATTTCCTATTTTAACTGCCCAGAGCTGTTCTCCCAGCGAAGACAAGTTGGATGTAAATCACTTTATAATCTGTTACAGGGGAGTTCCTGAGTCAGCCATGGAGAGTCAGTGCATAATAATGCATGGACTTTCTGATTCCACATGGGAATGGTATGTTCTGCCATGAAAAAGCTGGGTTGGCTTTTCTGCCGGAAAATAATCATGCAAGTAACTGCTCAGGCTCACACTGGAGCAGTCTAGATGAGATTACTGAAGGCTGCTATCAGCACCAGAAGCAGAGGGACAGGCAGAAAGGGAACAGACTGTGTTCAGCTGCAAGACATATTTTACCATGCTGCCACCCCCAGCAATCTGCAGAGGCAGCATAAACCAGTCACTTCACAGACCAGAGGCCTGCAGGGGAAACTTGAAAGCTACAATCATACAGGATAGCAAAGGGCAACGTGCAGATCTAACAGAGGCAGGGAGAAAGTTTGGATAAACTCTCTTCTTCAGTCTGACTGGGGCCATAAAGCTGGGGGACAGACATGAATAATGAGGATAAACATGGCCATTTGATTATTCAGCAACAAAGATTTCTAAAAGTAACCCCAAATGACAACATAAGCATAAATTTCACTTAGTGTGTTAAGACCTGTGCCAAAACTAGGCAAGAAAATTTGGGAAGACCTTGTTGAAGGTGATAATGAGAGGAGGTGGTGTCCATAACAATCAATTATAAACTAAGAAATAAAGTTTAAATAAACAATACAACCAGCTGGAGGCAACCTGTCAAGGCTCTGCCAGAATTTGTTGCCTTAAAATGCAACTTATATGTGGAATCATTCAGTACCAAATAAAACTGTCAGATAAAACATGTATGAAGGTTAGCAGGCAAGTAGAATCTCACTTACTTGATTTGGAAAGCACAAGAAGTTGCCATTAAAACACTCATGATATAGAAAATGGAGTAAGTTAGCTGCATTTTCCCCATCACAGAAAGTGCTATCATGCTGGACACAGCCTTAACAGCAATGACAGTCAGTGATGCTGAAAGGGAAAGGAAGAGATTAGCAGGGCAGGACTCAGATTAGCAGTGACTTCAGCACATCAGTGAGGGAGGACAAGGATCCAGGTCTGAGCCACAGGCCTGATCACTTAAAATAAGACTGGAAGGACTTGGGCGCCTAAAACAAGTGTATGATTTTATAAATGCTTTCTAAGCTACTGTATAAGCTCAGTGGCCTTAGATCCAAGTATGCTTTGTGTTTGCCTTTAAGTCTTTTTAGCACACTGGGCTCCCAGTTGAAGGTGGAACAGCCTCCACATCTTCCACACATACTTTATTTAGCTCCAACTGCTAATTTAGGGCCCATGTTAGAGTATTGAGGAGACAGCTGAGAGGTCTGGTTATCTGTTCAAAGCAGTTAGGATGCCTCTTTACAGCAGCCTGCACGTATCACTGGCAGCCTCAAATACCTCATGACCCTCATGATTTCTCTTCTGAAACAGAAGCTGGACAAAGTTGACCTCTGGGATCACATCCCAAAGCACCTAACTCTCCCCATGTGTTATATATATATATATATATATATATATATATATATATGTATATATATATGAAGAGCAGACAAACAACAGGGGTCTGCACTTCATTTCAAGGGCCAGGCTCTTGTGACCGTTTCCTGGATTTATCCCACAGAAAGAGTATTTCAGTAGTGTGTTGTCAATCCATTTAATCACTATCATTGCATCACCACAAACAAATTTCAGACGGCAGGCAATGGTTTTAATACATGTCACCGGTTCAGAGAGGTTTTGCAAGACAAATCTTTTAGAAAAGGGGCTGAGAGTTTTAGCTAAGAGTTACTTTAGATTTCCTTTCGGAGCTCTTGTGGAAGCTAACCCAAGAAGTCTGTGATTACTGCAAATCAAATGTAACAAAGTCAAAAACCCTAGAAATTTCAAGAGTCAGGCTGCAGAGATGACCTTCGAAGAAAGGTAGTTAATTGTCAGGAGCACATCCCCCAGCTGAGATCCAGTTCCACCCTGGTGCAGAGCTCAGGAGTGTTGGATTTCAGTGGTCTGATTCATCCTCCCGTAACATTCAGATTGGCAAGCAGACCTGCACTGTGCAAAAGGTTCAGGCCAAAGGCTGAGAAAACAGGAGGGAGAAGAAGAATGAATGCAGGTCTGCGGGTTTGATTGCAAGCATTTTTCTTATAGAAAGTCCAAAAGTTCAGGGGGAGTTTAAGAGCTGCATACATCCTGTGGTGATCCTGTTCATCACCATGAAATTCACTGTTTTCATGACAACCTTTCCACCCAGCACTTCACTTCTTTCTCTGTAATGGAAATAGGTGAAGTGCTTTAGCAAACACAGCTGTACAACTGAGCAGAGGTCAAACACTGGCCTGCAGTGGTGCAAACGCTATGATACAAAGTCAAAAATACACTCAAGCCCCAACAAGACATCCACATAAAACTGAGATTTGCCCTTTCACATGGGGGAAGTTATTATTTTAAAAGAACACTTACAGGTAAAAATGAGTTTTTTGAATTGTCCCGTTGAGGGTAAAGATTGGTAAATTTCTTTTCTGATGGAAGGGCAGTTTCCATGCCTTATAATTTTAACAAGACAGAAATGAAAGCACCAGGAGGTTTGGTTGGTTGGTTTGTATTCTTTGAGAACTGGAATGATCTTTTTCATTAAAGTAACTCCAAAACAAGTTTCAAACATAGGAGTTGTTTTCTCCGTCAGAATGACCTCCCCTCAAAGCTAGTGTGATAAATGATGTCACTTTCCCACTGTTAGGGCAGAAACCTCTGAAATCCCACTATAATCTGAAATGTTTCCCCCAAACTCATGATAACACTATATACATGAGGTAAGATGATTCTCACCAAACAGATTTGCAGAGTTGTACTAAGCAAAACTTTATCAGATTTTGTGATCACCTCTGTATTTTCTTGATGATGAAAGTAGCTTGCACATCCAGTGAAACACAAGGCTGCCCTCTCTGTAAAAATACTTTCCACATTTAATTTACATCTGTATGAACACTCCACCAGGACTATATCACCTTCCATGAGCACACACCACTTTGGCAGCCAGGGCCTTGCAAGGGCTGTTCCTCTGTCACACAGTTGGGAGCAAAGTAATGGACAATTTTTCAGCCCCTCCATCACTTCACTCAGCAGAAAGGTCAGAGTCCAACCAGAGTGTTCTAAGTGCAGATTTGTGGGCACTGCCAGGCTCCAGCACAGCTGCAGGAACCAGACTCAGATGCAGTTCTGAGTTTCATGCTCAAGGGAAATGTCAGTATTTCAGAAGATCCCGTGAACCAGGATTTGTTTGACTGTGTCTTTTTTAACAGAGCAGAAATAATGACACATTTTTCCTCAGGTTGCATACGTCCACAAAAACCTCAGCAGCCACCAGCTGAAAATGTATCTTTGGTTGATTGTGGCCAGATCACAGCTGCAGGACTGCAGTTAGTGCCTGCCAGGGCACGGGTTTGCAGCCCTGCTGCCCTTCAGCAGCTCTGTGTGTCCCTCTCCCACCGCAGCGCCAGGGCTGGCAGGACGCAGGGCAGAGCCAGCAGGGCTGTACAGACCAACTCCAGGTCTCCAAGGGCTTCCTCGGGGCAGCACCATGGTGGGCCTGCCCAGAACTGCAGCAGTGACGTGTAGGAACACATCTGGAAATCTTCAGGCTTCCAGTCATGCAGAAGGAGGCTGGACCTTCGCTGAGGAGTGCACAGAGCTTCACACTCCTCATGGCCGCGTTGGAAGCTGCAGAGCAGCTCAGGTGAGCTTTGCCAAAGCTCCAAGGCTCTGTGCTAGGAGCTGGGGGATAGCCACACTCACACGTCCCTCCTCCTAACCAAGAGCAGTTAGACCTAAGGCTCTGGGGGCTCTTCCATCTCTGCCTCATTCAGGGAGCATGGAAATCCTCCAGTGCTTCTGCAGAGTTACAGATTGTAATGTTCCCAGGGTGGGGAAACCTACATAGGAATATTGTCCCCAAAAAGTTGTTCTGAAGGTCTGAGTTTTTCAGCTGAGTAAGAAACCGCTCAGGGATCTGAAGGAAGGGAGTTAATAAATCTGTGAGGGTTTTTCACATTTAGCTAAATCCAAATTTTGTACCTGGAAAACGTTAGTGAAATTCTATATTATCAAAACCCTCATGGTCATCTCCATCAGGAATGCAAGTCTTTGCAGACTGATACATGCACCCACTGAACTCAGAGAAAAAATAATCTTTGACTTCAATGGCACCTTTCACTTCAACCGAACACTTGTGTCCCATGAGGGTTTTGTGGAGAAAACACAAGACAAGGACAGGAGAATTTGTCACATGCGGTGGTGAAAATTCTTGATATAACCCTGCAAGCATAGGAGCTTAGAGATGAACTCCTGACATTTCTCAAAACTGATTCAAGTCAAACTTTACTGAAAGTTGCTGATAAAATGATCTCCTATATTTCCCTGGTTATTGATAGTGGTGAAAATGATAGAAAATGAAGCTCAGTGGCCCACTGAGTTCTTGTTCTTCTTCAGCAAATGTGGTAAAATATGAAATGCTGCATTTGCAAACAGTCATAGATTAATTAAAAGTTGCTGTACAGTCATAGCATATCACTGCATTTGTTTACAGAGTGCTTACAAGGTCTTCAGCCACTTTTTGTTAGAGAACTGATTTTCACAAAAATGCTGCTCTCCAAAAACAAATAGTCCATTTTCCCAGTTCTAAACATAAAGTGTTATTAAAACAAGTTTCAGAATACCATTGCACACAGCATGTTAATTTGAGGGTATCTGTAAAATGAAATAGTCCCAGCAATAAGCATAGAAACTATGTTTAATAATCAGCTTTTCTCTTCAAAAAGAGACCCCAGTAAAAACCATGTGAAATGCTTCAATGAGTTTTCTTCAGCACACTGCTTTGAAGTGGCACTAATCCAAACTGTCTGGAGAGATGGAGTGACAAGGAATTATCAAGTAACACACAAGAACATTAAAGTGAATAATATGTTTCTTACCCAGTAGAGCTACCATCATTAATAGAACCACAATGTGTTTCACAGCCTTTCTTTTGTAAAAATAGAGGAGAATGCAGAATATTATAATTTCTAAAATCTGAAAATAAAAGAAAAGAAAGTTAGGGCTGTGAAACTATGTAATAAATGTTTCATTCAAAGACTTTGAGATGTCACATTCATTTTTGCTGCTCTATCTGTTCAAAGCAAAGAATGGCTTTACAAAATATCTTCTGCTAAAAAACAACTACTGAGTACTTGTCTGAGCTACCAAACAACTGTTGTCATTTATCTTTCCTGTTATAGCAAAAGTTAAACTTTGAGCATTTTTTATATCTTCGGTTTTTCGTTTTGCAATTCTATCTATATTTTGTCACTGGCAATGCTGAGAAGACTTCTTTCAATGTGACAGCAAAGGTACCAATATTTATCAGCAGTAATACTTACAGAAATTCCGTCTGTAATTCCTACGGAGTAAAGCACTTAGCTAAAGGAAGAGCAATCTCTCCTTTTAGCTATAGTATTCCTAATGTCATCACTCTTTGTGATGTGCAAGCTTATTTTTGCTACCCTCTTTGCCCTTCTCACCATTCCTACTAAAAACTCCCCTCAAAACTTTGTCCAGATTTTCTGCCACACATCATAAGGAAGCATTTATTTCATATGGTAGTTCTCAAATCACAGGCACCTGCCAGGACCTTATCTTGAAAAGTTCAACGACACACTAGCAGACCACACTATTGCACATGTTGAGGTGCTGAAGCCGCTCCACCTACACCATGCATGGTCCAGTTTTGCTCCTTCAATAATGTGACAGCTAAATGACTGTTAAATTTGCTGACTTCCTGTTCATATGTCTCTGCAGATTCCCTCAGTAACTCTTGCCATCTCAAAAGCAGGGGTATTTTGCCTCTTGCCCAAAGGGGTTGCCCAAGTATCTCTCTATGCCTAAAGAAAACAGCAAGTCCAAGGGCCATAAAGCTTCTGTGAAGCCCAGAAGACTTATGAAAGCAGGAGTGATGCACCTCTGCACTAAGGGGTGCTCAGAAGCCTGGTAGCCTTAGACACAGTATGAAGATAGAGAAGTTCATTTGTGCATGTCAGACAGTAATCAAATGGGGGAAATAAGAGAAAATGAGATTGTCATCATTACTGAAGCTCATTATTGTTATTTTTTGCCAACAAAGCAAATCATATAAACATCTGTTAATCCCCTTGATTTTGTCACCAGGATACTATTTTATGTTTTATAGTGCCATTTCACTCCTAAACCAACAGCCACCATAAGGCAGCACTAGAGTCAAAAGTACCTGGGTGTTGTGCTGATGAAATTTCCAAAGAGGTGACTGAAGAGTTACTAGTGATGGTAATATAATGTAAGTAGCCCTTTTCTCATTTTGGGAAGTGACGGCAGCAGGAAAGCTGTCAGTTCTGCCCAGTTACTAAAATTCTCTGCCACACTTATATCCTCCCCAATTCAGTACTAGTGTTTAAAAATATTAACAGAACATAATTACACTTTAATTCCATTTTTATTTACCTTCATGTGGATCCCTTGCTCCCAAAGACAACCAAGAGACAATTGCATTTCAAAACATGAAGAACACAAATTTGGACTTTATACCACCTTTCTTTAAGAAATGTCAAATATTTATTCCAAGATTAGAAAAACCAAAACAAAGTTGAGGGGGAGGGGGTGTTTGGTTGGTGTTTGTTTGCTTGTTTTTCAAATGTGTTGAATAGAATAAAGCATTTGGCTGTGGGTTAATTAAAAATGAAAAACAAAAACAAAACACAAACAAGCAAAAATGTAAACAAACAACACCACAAAAATGAAACCAGAAAAAACCCCAAAACCATTACTGGATTACCAGGCTAATCCTAACTGAATAATCTCCGCAATCTCTTGTGAAGTGCTGGTGTCATCTTCCTCCAGATTGATGTCCCTCCCCACCAGGCTTGCACCCAGAGATGAAAACTTGGCCACCAGCTGACGGAAAAGAGGCTTTTGCCTCAGTCTCACAGTACCTACGTTGGTCAGCCTCTCCAGCTTTATTCAGTGGTCCAACACTGGGTAAGTCTAAATCAGGAGCCAAGGCACAAGGAACAAGGAACAAGGCACAAGGATCTGCAGACAGGTGAGTTCATCTTGGCCTCCCTGTTGAAAACTATGACAGGGTTTTGAGGGGACTTGAGAGGAGAAGTAAAGGTGGCAGCTTTGCTTTTTGTGCCACTGCCCAACACATCTTTGCAGGCCAGAGGGGAATATCAGGGTATCAGGCTGCAGCTACAGCCACCAGGTAGCCTCATCTGCTACTCTGACAGGGAGCAATTGGTGACAGAACAGAAAAAAGCTGTGCTAAGTAAATATTCCCCACTCAGAAAGGTACCCACGTTAAGAAAAGAGTCCCAGAGATGTCCTAGGTACCCTCTTCCATGACACACCAGTTCAGGACTGGCACACAGGATGGTGGGACTGGGCCACGGCACCAGGTAACAGCACTGTGAACTCTGCTTCCCTCACCAGTGCAAACCTGAGCACCAGTCACTCTTCTCAGACCCATGGTGTGGTTACCAGAGATTGTGCAGAAACCCATGAGACAACCCTACTAAGGTTCATAGCTACACCTACATTGATTCATTGATTCATTGATTCATTTTATATCCTCTAGACAATCACAGCAGGGGGAAGCACCATCACGTCCTGTCACTGAGATTTCAAACTATGCAAGAACAATCATTCAAAAACAAGCCAAGGGACAGTCACTGGCTCAAACTGTTTCATCACAGCAGCTCTGTCATTCCACTCCCTCTTCTACCTCAGTCCAACCCCCTGAGTGACAGGTAGTGCCAAGCAACACCAGCTTTGACTGAACCAGGTCATCACAGCTGGCCCTGTCCATCAGCCTTCTGTTGGTCCTCATCGTTTCATCATGTCTTCTCTTGCTTAAGCTACAATAAAGCTCCACTGTGATCTCCTCCTACTTAAAAGCAAACCAACCCACCAAGAAGACACATCTGAAAGGAAATAGCCAAGCAAAATGATCAAAAGAACACAGGAGTCGCTGATGGCAGCTCTGGAAGGAGTGCACAGGTCTGTGTGCATGGCCACCTCTACCTCCTGGGGAAACCCCAAGAGCAGCCCTAGGGCCAGAGACAGCAGTCCTGTGGCCAAACCTAGGGAGATAAATGATGTTTGCTTTTCAGGGCTGCTGTTTAAGTTTACTCAGCTCTGCCAAGGCCCACATACTAAGCTGGAAATCCAAACAATTAATTCTCAGTGCTGCCCAGCAGCCTAACTATTCTTCCATGGTTCTCTGCCACTTGGTGACCCAGCTACAGTTCATCTTTAATAGGAAGACAGGGGAGAGTCTGTGACAATTAAGTCACACTGCACGCAGAGTCCATGGCTCCTAACAAGGCCTCACACAGCTGGAGTGCCCCAGCTGTTGCCTGACATTGTCTTCTGAGAACTACCCAAAACAGTCCTTAATCTCATCACTGATAGCTGTGGTAGTGATAAATATGAAGTCCAGGAATGGGAAGGGCATAGATTATATCAGCTTCACATACTCTGTTTAGAGGAAATGAAGGAACTTCACCTGCTTACAATCATCTTTGTTATTAAAACTAATCTCTACTGAGGTCTCCTCAAGCCCACATCTCATCAACATTTTTAAGTAATCATGTTTTTCATGTTTCTAAGCATTACCAGAAGGCACTGAAACAACATACCACATTGTCTGCCTCAAATGCTTTTCTGGCATATGCAGGATGGTCTTCTAGGCACTTCAAAAGAAAAGCAGAAATGTTTTGAACCTGATTTTGCAGAGATTGAATATTAACAACCCAATTCTTACTACACTTGTGTTTAGGGAAACCTAAGAGCTTCATCTATAATTTATGTCTTCTGCAAAGGCTCAAAGTGCACATAAGCAAAAGAGAAAAAAACAAGCTAGCTAGTCATTCTTGCTCAGACATAATTATGTTACTGCAGAATCTCAGAAGGTGACTCAAAGTTGTCTTGTGGGAATTAGAGGCTACTTCATTGATTCATAGCAGTGGAGATATAGCAGTGGAGTGCCACATGGGGATGGTTTACCACCCACAGAGAACATTTCATACCACTGGAGCTTTGTATTTCTCAGCAGACCACACTCTGGGGCCACTTTTAGAAAGATCATTGGACTGCATTATACTTCTGTACTCTCTCCTCATTGTATATTTATACTGGAAATTCGTGCTCCTGATGCACTTTTTAAAATCTCAACAGCCAACCTGTGCTAGGCATTTTACAACCAATTTTGAAGAGCTTGTTCCCTGCCGAAAGAGAATGTTTACAGCAGGGTTTGCCTGATCTTCCAGCAGCATACCAGGGTAATCAGAATGATATCTCAGTCTCTTGTGGAGCTTTTCACTCGTCCCCTTTCTTTGGTCAGAGGAAGCTCAACGCAGATGAACCCACGGAAGAGAAGGAACACATAAAGTTTGATATATTATTGAGTCAAGATTTGCTGTGTATGTGCTCCATCCTTCCCTGCAACCTATGTTATGCATGTAGAATTAGATGCTGGCTGAGGTAGGCAAAAGAGATAAGAGGAGAAACAAAGTTCAGAGGTTACCTACTACCTCCTCACAGTGTCTCCTAAGAAGGGTACAGCACAGTCTTCCTATAAATTCAATTGTATTCTTGAAAACTTTTCCTGAAATTAAGTCAAAAAAGTCCTCAGGTGTGGAAAAGCCCTTTTCCAGGAACCTGTTGTTTTCAAGAAAATGTGAATGGTATATCACACAGAAATTTCTGGTGTCACTGGGTGTGGATAGGGAGTTTTCTCTCTCCATCGTTTCTACACAAATGGTGAATCAACAATTTATAATCAGTGCCTAAAATGTCAGGCTACTTTATCATCTGTAAGTGGAACTGCATGGTAGAAGGTGATGTTCAGTAGAAAAGAAAGAGCATTGATATCCCTATTTTGAACTCCCTCCTCTTACTCTGCTGATTGCATGAACTCTTGTAGATGCTCAAGCTATTCTTCCTGGGTACCCCAAAACTCTTGGGTATTGCCTTCAAAAGCCTCTCTACTGCCTGATTGAAAGTACATATTGTGAATTATACAGCATGAATATTAATTTTTACCATTGAGCTGTATCACCATCTTTCAGGATCTTTTAAAGGGCACAAAATTTGAAAGAGAGTTTAAAATGCACAAGAAATTGAAAGAGAGGATCAACATTTTTTATGCTAGCATGTAATTCGTGTTTAATCAGTAGTTCATGGATAGTTAAAGTCTGCAAGTTGGCTGAAAGATTAAGGTCCTTAAACTGTCTAATCAGTGACTTTCTAACTGAGATTCCTACTAAGAAAAGCCTGGGCACTAATAATCTAACTTGAATGAATCCCTTTACTGGGAAAAAGTAACTGCTTCTGAAGCTCCTATACTGCATCTTTTACATTCAGCTGGAAGAAAACATTTTCGGCTTTCCAGAGGAAAAGAGGGACAGAAATTCATCCTACTCACTCTGGTTTTGTTCCTGATGTTAATTAAACACATCAAAGAAGATGTATAGTGTTTGAAGTTTTCATACAGATACTTTAATCAAGATGGTACTTTTGTATTTGAATTCTGTCTCAGGTTCACATTAACCTCAGTGGCACTGAAGTAGGCCACCCCATTCACATCTCAGCTCCATACAAAGCTCCTTTCAGCCAGGCTTAACATGGGAATAAAACAGAGTGATATGAAAGACAAAAAGCAGGACCAAGAACATACATAGCCTGATTTTTAAAAGCACAATTCCATCACATTCCAGAAAAGCTCTGAAACTTAGATATACAGGCAGACAGAGTGGCATGAACACATATATGGGAAATTTAAACAGTATCAATATTTAGGTTTTCCTTCAAGTTCCCCAAATATCAAAATCTTTCCACTCTTGTTAATCCTGCACAACTATGAGTTCCCCCTGACGTGTAGTTAAAAATATCTTTTGTTGCTGGATATTTTCAGTTTGGATTCAGTAGGATGATGAGGGACTTTCTCTCCTATGAAAATCACACAATTTATCTTCAGGGGCAGTTTTTCTAATTAACCACTAATTCATAATGCTATAAAAAGCCCAGTAACCCCAGTTTTTCTGATTAAGGGAGCGGTGTGAACCAGATACTCACTGAATATACCAAAAAAGGCCAGCTCACTAAGTAATTCTGCACTTGGCTTGCTGTGAGCTCTTGAGGTACATTTGGAGCGAATGTCACCAACAAGCATATCCCTGTAACAGTCAGTGTTCCTCCTTTGAAGAAAAGGACACGTTACTTTGGCAATACAGGATTTGGTAATCATGGTCATACCTGACCTCCAGCTGATTCAGAAATAGTTTCTAGAAGAAAATTTAAGTCCATTTAAACAGATCTATACTTAGGCAATTGGGTTGCTTTGCATTTGTGGTCTCATCTAGTCTAAGTTTTAGTAAAGACTCGAAGAATTTTGGAAATGTGAAAAAAAGTTGTCAGTAAAGCCATGTGAATTAGGGTTCCAACTCAACAATGCATTTTCAAATACTGTCAGTTCTAAACCCAAGGGTATGGCAATAGAGAATTAATCCTTTGTATTTCTCCTAGGCACAAAGTGCATCACACATCAACTTAGCCTAAACTGAAAGGACAAGTTTCCTACTAGTGCAGTCAGTTAGATCATTAACCAGTGTAAATAAACATAACTGTCCCAAAGTCAGTTGGCCACAGAGATCAGCACCAGTGATCAACCTGCCCTGGAAGCTTCAGATGCAACACACATGTGCCAGTCCAATGCTCAAGTGAAGCTGTCACAGGGCCAACATTCTGGCCGCTCCCTGTTGTATTTGCAGATCTATGAACTGTTTTATAAAAGGATGATTTGCAATAGACTGTTCAGCCACTGGGTTGCCAGGGCCCCTTTTCAAGGTTGAACTTGCATTATTATGCTTTTAATAAAAATCTGCAAGTTCTGCCTTGTGGACATCTGCCTGTGACAAACGCAGATGTTCACTGAAATATCAAGATAGAAGTGAGATGATCCTAAGATCATAAAATGCACTGGATTAAGGAAGATATTAGCTAATCAATTTTTCTTCAAGTAATCTTTAAAATTCTTGGTAAACCTATAAATCAGTGTGGAGTGCAAGGCTCAGGAATACAAAACAAAGCACATCCGGAGGGCTTTGTTGGCACTGGTATCTCAAACAGTTCCCTTGGAAAAGCAGAACTGTGTTATATTTATGTGCTTGCAAAACCATCACCATATTTCCCATCATACAGCTCATTCTTATGGAATGTAGCAACATTGTTAAATCCATCTTGCAAAGTCAAACTCACAGAAATAAAATAAATCAGCTGAACACTAGTTGAAGCAACACACAGTGTATAAGGCCATAAGGGAAACATGATCAGTGAAGGGAAGGGGGGGTTGAATTTAGCAGCTGAGCTGGCAAACTTGGATTCCAAACCTAAATAAATCGTATATAGTATTCCTGGAACGATACTGAACAGATCTCTCCAACACATTCATGAGAACAGCTGTCCTCACTACAGTTTGGACAATCAAGCCTAGACATTAGGAACCCACAGAAATATCAGGTGCCATGCATCAGGTGCACTGTCCCAGTTGAGACGGCTTGGTGTAAAGCCCAAACCCTGAAATGTGCTTTCCTCTCACTGTTACTGCGTTCAAGGTGGGCAGTTTTGATATGCAAATATCTTGGACACAGACAAATGTTGACAGGCTTTTACAGTGAAGACCACATTTCCCAACTGAAGACTTGACAATATGATTATTTGTTTTTTGAGGTGATAAAACAAAAACCAAAGGGAAGTTATCACTTTAAATTGAGCTTGAATTTTCTGTGCAATATCTATGCAGTAAGAAAAAATATATATTATATTTGAATAAGTAACTCAGTAACTTCCCTGTTTTTATTAATTCTGTGTTGTACTCATAAAGATAATACTAAAGACAACCTCAGAGGCAAAAATAGAAAATGAAGATAAATTTGAGCAATAAGGACATATAAGGAATGAGTTATGGTTGTAAGAGCTGAGGATTTGGGAATACAGTCTTTTCCTCATGCATTGAAGATTTTCTCTCTTTTTATCACTTTTTCCCAATTTTAAAAGTATCTGCCTTGAAACACTTGCTTGGGAAAGTGGGAGTGTGAAGGTGGGGGGCTGCGTGAGAGTTACAGCTTGCTAAGCATATGGCAGCACACGTCTAAATTAGCAAATGCTTACTTACCCAATATATCTGCAGTCCTCATGGTCTTCTTTAGGAAGAAGACAGAAATAAACGCACTACCTAGAACAGAAATATAAAGACCTTTATATATATCTACATGTATTTGTTAGAATATCAAGTGTTATAGCAAAAACCTGCCCTGGGACAAGTTTAAATATATCTCATGGGTGTTGTTGTTGCACCATACCCTGATATAAACAGCCAGCAGTCCATTCCTGCAACCCACCAACTCGAGATTTCTGTAAGATTTCAGATGTATCCAGCAGGCCCTTACGTGGTTGAAAAGATGCAATACCCTTCTAATTTCCCATGCAGGAGCACTGCTTAAACTGCTCTCATTCTCAGTCATATGTGGAAATGTCAGGAAAACTGGGCACTGATCAACCTTACTGTTTCGCTCCCCATTTGGCTACCAAGTCACTGTATGGACTTGCTCAAGGCAAATTATATCACAGAAAAATAAAATTCTGCTTCTTTAGTCTTCAATGTATTAGAGGTTTATAAGCAAAATAACAGCAGTACAACTGAGACGAAGAAAGTCACTGCAAAAACAGTATTTAGTATGAACTAAGTGGTCATGACGTCTGCAGACAAACAGGAAGAAAACCCCACACGTACTGTACAGGAGCACTGTCCATGATCTTCCAGAGTGACTTGCTCTGAGGAAGGAGAAAACTGGAACTGAGCCCTAGAAATTATTTCCTGTTTTCTGGGAAACACTTTCTCTTGTTCAGCTCTTGCATCTGACCTCTGCCAGCTCCTAGTCCTGCCTCTTCAGGATGGGCAGCAGTGGGGAGATGGAGCAGCAGCAGTGGTTGGGGCAGGTTTTGTGGTTGGCAGCTCAGTGTGGACATGTGCTAGAGAGGAAAGAAGAGCTTTGAACTTAAGATGGATGAGACTAGGAGACATGGTTGTATTCCAGCACACAACATCTACCTCTAACAAGAAGAAAAAGAGGCTGGATAGCTCCTCTGTAAAAGAAATGAGTAAAGTCCTCTGTGAGAGATGCATCAGTCATGTTAGATTCATTTGGAAATCTCAAAGAAAGACTGCTCAGGAGGCACAGTGAAGGGACATATTGAAACAGAGTCATGGGATGCTCTCTACTTGTTTATAGCATGGTTTATTCTTGAAATAACAGTTCAACATTTTTACAACAGTCTTTGCCTCTTTATCTCTACTGTTCTTAGTGAAAATTTAATCTGTGGTTAGCTAAGAGATGTATTCTAGAAAAATCTACAGAGGTTTATACCAAGAGATAAACAGAGAATTGGAACTCAGCATCAGGCCTCTGTTTTCCAGTCAGTAGAAAACCAGATATAGCAGAAGTCATAAAATTACACTGTAGCAAGAGTGATGGGGATCTGTGCAAATGAGTAAGTGTAATAAAGAGATCTTCAACTGAAAATGCCTCATTGAAATTAGGTTGCCTGATATGGTTTTCTTTATTCTATTTTTCGGTGACGACTTTGCCTGATGGTATCCAGGCAACACTGGTAATAGCAGAGCTACCTAGGTTTAGGAAAAAAAGAAGGGACAAAAACCAAGAAAGAAGCAGCAGCATCCAAGATAGTGCAGGAATTAATTACTGCTCCATATCCCTGCTCCCATAGCTTTCACAAATCCCACCTCAGCCCACTCACCTAGACAGTCTCTGTCACAGCAAACAGCTGCTGCTTAAAGGACTGATACCTCAGTGATTTTTTTTGCTGTTCTTTTTGTTTGTTTGTTTTGATTACACCATGTCTGGGCTCTCTGCATTCAGCAGAGGTCTAGTAAATGCAATTCCACTGTTGGCATCCAATCTGGGGTAAGATGAGTTATGCCCAAGTGACAGCTTAGGGGGATCACAACCTCCGAGGCTGGCAGTGGGCATAAGGAGGTGCTGGAATGAAGCCAGATAATGAAACTTGTCACTCTGCTTTAATAATGCATTCAAGTGCAGCAAGCTCTGTCTCCAGAGATAGCTGGTATTGCACCAGATTGTGAGCTTAACAGAATCTGTGTATAATTAATACTCTTTATGATGTAAAGTAATATGTAGAGGAATCTAAAAATAGGAGAGGTTTTAATAACACATATTAGACCATCTGGGAGTAGAGAAAAGACTGAAGTAGGAGTGGAGGTCCAAGAGCAAAGTGAGGCAAATGAGACCTGGGAGATGCCCTGAACACAAAAGACAACTGTCTCTGTGGGTAAGCTGCCAATGCCCCAGTTGCACTCAAGTCAAGAAGAAAAGCAAATGTGGTAAATCTAAGGGAATAAGCAGAGAACAGTTACACAGACCTGATGAGACACTAAAAGACATACATGACTGATCAGAAGCCTCACAAACTCTGGCTGTTACCTCCAGGGCTAAATTTTAAGCAAGTTATGGTAGCATGGGCAAGAGAATATGGTATTTTAATTTTACTTTTGTTAGTTTTCTGGGGTTAAACTCCCAGGTTTGACTTTGGGATAGTCTTCCATATTCATCAGTTTTTGAGGTAGGCTTGAATCAGATTAAAGCAAAGAAACCAAGAGCTGATTGTCTTGTTGCAGATGGGTTGGGGAGGAGGGGTATGAAAGGGGCCCTGGGAATGCAGGCTGGTGTTTGCCAGTTTTACCTTCTGCTGGCTTTGCAGCCTTTTCTGGCTGGTGAGACAAATGACAGACACCAAAGTGTTTCCCAGGAGCCCAGTGAGAAATCCACAGCCCTCCCAGCTGCTCTGCTCCTCTTCCTTAGCTCCTCTGTGCTCCCACTTACAACCTCAGGTGCACTCAGATGCTTGAGACATTAACTGCTCCCGAAAAGGCAGATTAAGACTATGCTAAAAGGCCAACACACACTCTCTGCTCTCCTCTCTGCTGGATGGCCTCCAAGCTGATCCTGCTTTGAGCAGGAGGTTGGGTTAGGAACTTTCTGAGGTTCCTTCTAACCTGAGTTATCCTAGGACACATGAACTCTTTGTAGGAGAGTATATGGGCACCCAGAGGTGCCCATACCTAGGCCTATCAGATATATGAATATAAGCCCTTACTGTATCCCAAATTCAGTTCTTAAATGCAGACTTGCTGAAACTCCCCAGACTCTCCTCTCCTTTCCCACCCTCCTTCAGATCACAGGTGAGGTGTCTCTCATCTTCCCACCTCTCCTCCTCTCTGACAGTGATGTTACACCCCCATACTTTTCTCCTAGCCCACTTCCCCTTGATTTCACCCCATCACCGCAGTGTAAGTTTAATTCCCGACCACTCAGCCCCAAGTTTTCCTTTCCCATGCCAGAGTTCTCTTGTTCTCCCTCCACAGAAACTGTGCTTCCTCCTCCTCCAGCATTATAATGATGTGAGAAATAAATTATTGAACATTATGTTTAAGTCTGTGAGTGAATAGACTGAGGAACTTGGGCAATTGCTGTGCTGAAAAGTATGAATATATCTTTGCAATGGGTTTTTTGTTTGCTTTCTTTTAAAAAAAAAACACCCCATAGACAGTTACAGAGACTGAGATCTGTGTCAGAGTGAGGAATAGTTTTCTTGGTTTTTTGAGTTGTTTTCAGTTAGTTAGCAATAGGATACAACAATACAGAAATGCAAATAAAAATTGTGTCAGAGAGTAAGCTGGCAGTAGCTGGGCAAGAAGACAAGCAATTTATCATTGTTCTGAAGCCTCCCTGGTTTTGAACCTCTGGCTTTGGGAATACAGCACATGGACAACTCTAGGACTTCAAATCATCAAGGCAAAGACTGCATCCCTGGTCATCTGAGAAGATTTGTGTACTTTTGGGTGAATCAGGACAATTTTTAGCTTTTTCACTAATTATTAAGTTAAAACTTTCAAAAGTAGGCAGAGATCCAACTCCTATTCCCAGTGACAATGGTATCCTTCTAGAAGAAGGGCAGAAAATCTGTGAGATGATCTGTTAAGGATTAAACATTACAGAACCAACACATCCTAATGTAATCCTTGAGTTTGTTTCATGCCTTGACTGCATGCTTATATTAATATCCATAATTTGAGAAGTGAAAAGGTCCTGTAAAATGCTTGTATCTATACGACAGATCTTTTCTTAATGCTCATGAAACTCAAATGGAAAATATTATTTGACACTACATCAAGATCATGATAAATAAAAACTGCTGGGTGGGAAATGAGAGAAAAGGGTTTGTTCAGGAGCTTAATTGTTATCTAAAAATCTTCATCTTTTCATACATCAGCATAAACCAGGCTGGTTTACATTCATTATTGAATGAATATATTCATTATACATTGAATGATCGTATATTCACATTATTGAATAAATATATATTCATCACAGCATGTGAATTTCAGTGTAAATTGAAAAAATTACAAAAAATTTGAGTTTTTTCATGATATGCAATTAAGTGACTCGAGGAAGGGCTGTAATGGTGCTACACATAGCTCAGTCAGCTGCTCATTCTCTTAGGAGAGTGATCATTTACAATTATCTCCATATGTAGATTTTCTCCAGCACAAACAGAAATAAAGATCAGTGTGATGTGTGGGTTCTGCCACTAGCAGACAATGAATGGTGAGAATCTAGCTCACAAAATAACTCCTCTGCTTCCTAGACATGAAAGCTGCAGTTGGGATTGGGTTTTGTTTGTTTCTTTAAGAATGGGATAATACACAACAGAAGAAGTGAAAGATAGAAAATACATATTATACATGATTCATAGTATGTATTCTCTGTACTTTGTCCAATCAGCCATAAAAAATTCAAGTGAGTGTGCAAGATTTATTTTTCCCTATGCAAAACTATTTTACTATATTTCACTGTTCAGCTGTTTTCCTGATACTTAAGCTATTTATGAATGTGATCTTTTCCCTTCTTTTTGACTGTCAAATCTTACACTAAATAATTTTTGTAACAACTGTTCACAACTTCAAATATTAGTATATCCTTTCTTTTCCTCTTTTCGAATCCTAGATGAGCTTTATGTACTACCTAAAAAGATTAGTGCTCTCCTCAGAAATGCATAGACTGCTTGAGCTACTTCTGTCTTCTCCAACCGTTTTCAAAAAAGAAACAAACAAACCACCCCACCCCCCCAAAAAAAACCCCAAAATTTAATATTTGCTTTAAATGTTCATTTTCTTAAGCTTAACAATCTCTGTCAGGTAAAGGCATTTAAACTTACCCATCCAGAAGAAGACTTCACCGGTGAAATACCAAGGGAGAAGAACTAGATAGAATTCAAAGACTGTAACACCTCTCTCAGTTTGTGCAACAATATTTCACTCTGAGAGCAAGCATTTACTCTGTTTTATGCAACTTAAGAGTGTGCTTCTATCAAATCACGCAGTTCAAGTTCACCCAGTTGATTCTGCCCTGAGTCAGTTGAGCAGTGCTCAAGTTACGAGGATGCAGTTCCTGCCAGTCACACTCCAAAATGTGACTTCAAAGTATGCTTTATGTGAACAGACCCTCAGCCTATCTTCCCAGCTGAAGTGATTCAGGACCCTCCCAGTACTGAAAATCCTGAAGATGCTTCAATCCATCCCCAAACACAAGCTATTGTAGTCTGCCACAAAGTCAGGAAAATCTGGAGAGATGATGAGTTACATAGTGCATTTAATTGCTGCAGCTCAAATGACACCTGGGAACAAATTCATTACATCTAATTGGCTTCTAAAACCTATTATTAGTTTATATGATGGACAGTAATGCTCCACTGAATACAAAGAAAGACATTACAAATACCTCTTGACAGCTGTCCTACACACTGGACCTGTAACATTTCTAACATGATCTAAGATTAGTACTGGAGAAGTGGTGAACAAAACATGAAACATTTTTCCCCATCTGAGAAATTGTTCAAAAGAGAGACCATTAAGGTGAGTTTGATTCTGGAACCCTGATTATAGGACATACACACTGCAGAGAGAAGGAAAAACTCTGAAAATCCTTTTGTTGCATCTTCCAGACAAGTACAAATCAAGTAATTTAAAGAATAGTTTGGTGAATGTTTCCTAGGTATCAATAGTAATAGAGCTCTCAGAATTCCAAGTTCTTGGGCCACAAAGATGTTACATTACAGTGAGTGGGAGAAATCCATTTCTACAAGAGTATCTGAGAATCTTCATAAAGTACATCAGGAACATAACTTTTCAAAGGCTAAAGTCCCCCACTGCTGTTTACAAGGAACATATAAAAATGCAAAAGGATCTTAACCATGTCAGGCTAAGTGAGGCAAGGGTAAAACAACTCCCCACAGAATGACGAACACTGCAGAAGAAATTATCTCCAATGCCACTGGCCTCTCCTCACCTTTTCCATCCCCAAGTCATTTCTGCAGGCAAAAGCAAGATGATGAACTAAAAACCACTGCAACCTAAAATTACCCAAGCTACGTGTAAAACACGAGTTTTGCTTTTTAAGTATAGAAAGTTTCTTAATGATCACATCAAACATGTATTACTCCTACACTTTTAAATTAAAAATTTACTAATTTCTCCTCTTGAAGAAAACAACTGCTGTCCTCTCAAACTATTTAAAACCCTGAACAGATGTAGAGCTTGCATCATTGCAACCACACAGAGAAATACTTCCACTGTGTAAGAAGAAAAATATAGCTTTTTCTAGCTTAATTCTAAAAAAAAAATTAAATCTTTTGGTGCCATGCCAATTCATGATCTTTGGTGCTGAATTCTTTTCAAAACAAGACACTAGAACAATCCAGCTCAATTGAAAGAGGCACAAACTTTTCACTATTTAATTGATACCGGGCTAAGTGCAAAATTCAGTTGGATGTAGTTAAATGTGGTAGCAGAGCATAATAGATGTTGGCTCCATCTATTTTAAGATGCTTCCCGTCTCAGAAGTCTGGAGATATATGACGGGTACAGCCCAAATCCATTCTGGGCAGAGACTCCAGTCTGCCTTATCCTCCTCCAAACCCTGATTTCCAAGCAAAGGAAACTTTCCCTGCAAACTCCGAGTCACAGAGACCTGCAGAGAATCCCCATGATGACTGGGCATACTGCAGAGCACATTTCTCCTCAGTACACCATATGTACTGCATTTCCAATGTCAGTGACAGCCCCTACCATATGGGACATGTTGACACTGAATTTGGGAACAAAATGCTTCTCAGAAGGTTGGACTTAGGGCTCGGGTATGCATTCAAAATTTGTTATCAAGTACTTAATTTGTTCATTTAAAAAAAATAATTTATGAAAGACACATTCAACAATACCTCAAAAAAAGCTGTCAGCTAGACTGCAAAGGCCACCCTCCACCACTTAAAAGAGGTCACAACTTAATGAGAAAAATATTTATTGATCTTTTAAATTGGGAGACCTGCTGCCTGAACTACCCTCTGCCCAGTTGTTAGCAGATGATGCACATGTGACTTGGGCCTGAATGTTTGTCATTGCCCTAAATTATGAACTTCTTTAAAATTAAAAGGATGCTCTCTCTCTGGCTTTAATTTCTGAAGACAGGAAACTATCTTGTAATAGGAAGTGTTACTGGGAACACCGGCTGTCCACATGATTTTTACATGCCCTTCCTTAAGGGAACATTTTCTAGACTAAATAAAATTTCAGATATTTCTATTGTTTGGGCTATGAAATGGATACTGTCAGCTGATTTATGGGAATGAAATATAAGATATCAAAGTGCTTTCTGGGATCTTCCAGAATAAGCATTCTGGGCCAGTTTAAAAAAACAAAAGTGGATGAGAATTTTGGTAAGACATAGCAGTTAGGAAAATGGTTTCTTAGTATTTGTTGTAAGTAAGGGAAGTGGAGAATGAAGGAATCATCAGATGCAACATTTCTTCGCATTTTGCAAAAGCAAAGAAGGAATCTGCTTGGATAAAAATCAACCCTAAATGTGATCTCATCTTTTTCAGTTTATAAATATTGGGATTTCTCTTCCTACTCACTGCTTTTTGCTTTTTCTTTCTAATTTTCTATATTTGCATTTTACTCAGTCTGGACAACAAATGAGATTGGCCAATATTCTTTGATGTTCAGAGATGCCTGACAATGCCTACAGTTGTTACAGATAAAACTACTGCCACCAAAATCATACTGGGATATGTCATATTAATTTACATTTTCATCTCAGGTAATATGTCATTCTTTTCTTTGAGAACTCTTTCCTACGATGATGAACTAACATGGCTTTGTGTCTGAAATTCTGCAATAGCAGTACATTAAAGGTTACAGTAAATTGTCTGCAGTTTCCTTCCCCCTCTCTCTCTGCTAAATTGCACCCACATATTGTTAGCTGCTTCCTTCCACTACAGCTAGGCAGACCACTGGGAAGATATTTTATCTTTTCTACCTTCTCATGGAGAAGGCAGCGTAGAAGTCACTGCAATCCACTTCCAAGCATGCAACTGGTAGCTGGAGACCATGAAAAGTTATCACTTGCCCATAGCAAGCAAATGAGCTCCAGCATATTCAGAACTGTTGAGATCTCTCAGTCCTGGATGTTTCAGCTGTGGATGTGAAGTGACTAGGTTAAGGGATGCAGCTGCATCCTGTATTTCTGTTTTTACAGCTTCCATACAATATTGCCCTGTCTACCCTGCTTTACACTAGCACAACATGAAGACATATTTTTAAATGTGTGTTACTTTGTCAAAGAAACAGACATCTCATACCTGAGCACCTTAATAACAAAACACGTCACATTAAGCAAAGAGTGAGATCATATCACTTCAGCTAAAGTCCAATTAATCTGTACATAAAGGAACAAATGAACATGTTTAATAATGTCTGTAAATGTACTAAACATTTCTGGAAATTTCTAGGCCCTTTTTGTCACACACTGTGGAGTGTCAAGCAAGCTTGCCCACATCAGCATGAATCATGGTGATGGGCAGGGAACAGGCAGCAGAAACCACTTGGTGTGATGGTAACACAGAAAATGCGTTGTAGGTACTCAGGATCACAGAGCACAGCTCTGTGCATGCAGCAGGAGGCCAGTCCCCCTCCTTGGGGGCTTGCAGAGCTGGCAACACTGCCACAGCACTGGGCTGGAGCTAGCAGAGCACAGAGTGACGCAAAAGACAAAACCATGGAAAAAAAAATGTATTAGAAGAATCTTTGGTTTAAGCAGAATGTTTTTGTCAAACTGTCAGCTCATGTAATTATAGGAGTAATTTATTTTCAAACCACGACACTAACATTTTCCTCTTGTGCTCCTGCTGCAGTTTCTGTGGTATTATTCCTCTAGCCAGAAACAAGCATTTGATTAAAGCATATACCCAAGTAGAGAAATGGCAAATCATCTCACCTATAACTGAAACACATCCCAGTGGAGCAATGAGAGTAATGGGGGCGAATCCATAGGCTGTGAAATTGCCCACCTCTCCAAGGCCCAGGAGGGTAATCCCACACCACCAGAGCTTGCTCGTGTAGTAGGGCTTCTGCTCTGCTTGGCAAACCAGTCGGAGATGAGCGCATTTCTAGAAAATTAATTATTAGGAACAGGCATGAATAGAAAGACTTGCATTGTGTTCTTAGGTCTGATAAAAGTGGAATAATTATGGGGGCTGTCAGCTTCAAGTTCCAGGTGCGTTGAGATTTTCTTTTCAAACAAGACTTTGAGCTTGTTGTTGCAGAGCTTTGTTAACTTAGTGCTGCTTCAGATGAACTTTCTTAGCCATGGTGGAAAGGGCTGAAAAATTAGGCCTTTGAATAAACCTGAAAAATGCTACGTGAATACTAGCTAGTGCTTCCTAGCTATCACTGCACACATCTGTTCTTGTCTCAAAGCAACGCTCAGCAGTTGTGCTCTGAATCTGGAAACACTCAAAGGCCGGAGACTGGGCAGAATCAGAACTGTGGCAACAAACTGGGACAGGGGGAGCAGACAACAGGGCGTTCCTGTCCTTTAAACCTATCCTCACCAGAAATATACTTTCAAAATGAAAAAGGCAGCACTTCATCACATCTTCTGTAGGGAGGACTCTAAACTAATTAAATAGAATTTATGATTTGGCTACAATCTCCCATTTGACCTTAGAAGGAGATCACAAGTAAAGCATTATTTTCTAAAGAAAAACTAGTTGGCACAGGTATAACATATACTCAAGTAATACTTCATCAACACTTCCTGTTACATGAAGAAGGTATCATTGGCACAAGTTGTAATTGTTTTTTCTCTGGCTGTACAGCAAGAACATGTATATAGCAAGACAATTTATCTTTGATCACACCAATCTTCTGAAACAGAGTCCAGGCACTCTCCATCAAGAAAGTGTCATTACTGGGAATGATGCAATATTTACCAAATTAATTCTGCAGATTATAATTTCCTTCCTCAAACTACTCTCCAGCCTTTCTGCACATGGGTCAAAAAAGGTAGAAATCAAATGACACAGTTATTACAGTACAAATGGTGGCAAAATAATTTTTTTTCTCCATCACTTGATATTTGATTTTAGAAGTCTCCCTGCAGAGGCTGGGGAGGTTGTAAATGATTTTCCTCATACTGCCATCCTTCTCTGTAGGCTACTTGACAGAGCATGGGACAAACAACCATGTTTGTAATACCCCATAGTGTCAGTCAGTGCTCTTGCTGAGAAGATGCAGCACATATTGCAGCTTCGTGCTGTGGACTGTGTTCAGGGGATGAAACTCTAGGAAGAAGTTTAGCCATCCAAGGAGAAAAAGAGCAAAAGGAAATCAAACTTGAGGCACGGACCTGGATGATCTTCAGACTAACACCCAGGATTTTCCATTTTTATAAATAAAGAAACAAGACGAAGCCCAATAAAGATACAAATGAAATTAAATAATATTCAAATTATTATTCAAGAATCCAAGTTTCTGACAAAAATTAAATAGGACAAATTCTTAACTGAATCCTGAGATGTATTTTCACCCCAGATTCTTGTTAGATTAACTTTTGAGGGCACAGGGAGATTGAAAAGATGTGCAGCAAACACAGGAAGGTGAGCTCAGTAACTCCCCTACGGCCTTCTTTCTCCAGATGTCTGTCTTCTTTGCACAGTAAGGTGTGCAAATGGTACTTAGGTGGAGGCTGTTTATACCTCAGCTGAAATACATTGCAAATGATGAGCTGCTCTTTAATAGACAACTGCTAGAGGGAAGAGAAGCAGGTTAATGGACTACATGGTCACAAAGGGACAGAAGAAAAAAAAAATCTGGGCTGTCCAGTTAATAGGAGTGTGAAAATAAATGCTGAGATCTAGGGAAAGTCATTATTCATATTTGGAAGACAGTGTTCCTGAATGGAGAAAAACCTAATTTAAAGGATAAAAAAAAATTCAGTTTAAATTTTCTGTCAAATGGCGATGAGAACCATTGGGTTTCCCTAATGAGCATTAAAAATCTGATAGTTCAAATTCAGTAAGGGCTGTTACGATGACAAGTCAATAGAAGTCTGCTTGTATGCCTCAGTACATCCCCTTGCAAAGCATCTACTTTGGCACTGAGTACCCTCAGCAGACAAAAGATATGAAATCTGAACAACCTCACTATTATGGCTAGACTGAATTTCCACTTCACCTTCACTTTTCTTCACTTCACCTTTACCTTTCCATTTCGACTTCAGAGGTTTGCCTAGAGCCTGTCCTGGCACTGTCATCACCCACAGGTTGGAACTCATGTTGGAGAGGCAGCAGTCATCTCAACTTGCCTACCACCTCTGGCTAAGACAGGTTTCTTTCTGGGATTCTTCAGCTAATGATATTTAAATAGAAGGGAATCACTGAAGAACTTTCTAGCTTTAATAAGCTGAGTCACTATGAACAGAAGCTTCCATATTCCACAACTTTCTATTTCATCCTTTACAGAAAAAGCAAGTAGCTTTATATGAGACCTGCACAACTTCTCAAATACTAGCTAGCAAAAATACTTCTTCTGGGTGATTTACACGTCTTCTGTGCTTTAAGAACTTTTGTTAGAAGACCTAAAAATACAATGAAATCTACAAGATACAGATTATAATGAAAAATGTAACTTTCTACTGAATATGTTCTAATTATTCAAACAGAAAGGATTTTATAATTGACATCCCACAACGCTTTACCACAGGCTCAAGGGCAACACCTCCCATTACTTTCATGATTTAAATAGTGTTAACTCAGATCATTTTATCTTAATTGAAGAAGAAAAACTAAATTGGCCAAAGTTGTTTTGGGGTCCAATGTTGTAAAAACCTTTATGTCTTTATGCATTTACGGAACAGGTCCTCAGGGAGCTGACTCAGAAAGATGCCCTCCTTGATCTGCTGCTTGTCAACTCTCATGAATAACGTGGTGACTGGCGCCGTCTTGGCCACATTGACCACAAAATGTTTGAGTTTAAAATCTTTGTTGACAGGAGGAAAAGTGCAGGAAAACCTCAACTCTGGACATGAGGAGAGCAGACTTCAGGCTGCTCAAGGAACTAGTAAGAAAAGTCCTCTGGGTAATGTTTCAGTAGTGCTGGGGTCTGTCAGTGTTGGTCACTTTTGAAACATCACTTCCTAAGGGCACAGGAGCAGCAATTCCCCAGTGNCAATTCGCCAGTGTCAGAAGCAAAGCAGAAGGCTGGCTTGCTGAACAGGGATCTTCTTTTGGATCTAAGGCAAAAAAAGAAGGTGTGTGCCCAGTGGAAGCAACGTCAGGTGACCTGGAAGAATACAGAGATGTAGCTTGCCAATGTAGGGAAAAAAAATTGTGTGGCCAAAGCTCAACTGGAGTTGAAGATGGACAAAAAGGCAGAGGGCAATAAAAATAGATTTTTCAGATATATAATAGCAAAAGGCAGCATAGAAGTAACATCAGGCTGTTATGGGATGAGGATGGGCACCTCACAAACAGGGACATGGACAAGGCAGAGGTGTTTAATGCGTTCTTTGCCTCTGTCTTCAACACAGATGATGGACCAAGGGGGTATCAGTGCCCTGAGCTGGAGGACCATGGCTGTGAGAATGATCAAATCCCACCTGACCCTCAACTTGTGCGGGATCTATTCCTCCAGCTGGATCCCTACAAATCTATAGGGCCTGATGGGATTTATCCAAGAATCCTCAAAATACTAGATGATGTTATTACAAAATCTCTCTTGATGATTTTTGAGCTGGGAATCTGGAGAGGTCCCAGCTGACTGGAAGCTGGTGAACATTGGCCTGATTTTCAAGAAGGGCAAGAAGGGGAGCCCTGGAAAATACAGACCTGTCGGTCCCACTTTAGTGCTGGTAAAATCATGTAAAATATTATTCTGGGAGGTACTGAAAAACACCTGGAGGACAATGTAGTCATCGGTGACAGCCAGCACAGCTTCATGAGGAGAAAGTTCTGCTTGTCAAACCTGATTTCCTTCTGCAACAGGGTAACCCACCTAGCTGATCTAGGAAACCCAGGTAATGTCATCTTTTTGGACTTCAGCAAAACTTTTGATACTGTCTCTTATAGTATCCTTCCTTACTCCCAGGATCAGTGGGACCACAAGAGACTCACAGCTGGTATTTCTGGCACATTAAAAGGAGGAGGAGTTATGAACATTTCTTCTATTTCTGTTTGACAATCACAGCACAGAACAGGTTGAGAGCTCCCAACAACTCTCAACTCCTACCAATTACAGCAGGGCACCGCTAGATTACAGTTAATGAAAGAGAGGTTTATGAAACGCAACAAAATTTGCATTTTGAACTTTGTCAAAACCAAACTGCAATATAAGTACTTGCTAAATTCAAACAACTCTGAATAAAGAGAAACCATATCATACCTGTATATTCAAAGAGACACTGATGAGAAAATTTGAAGCAGCAGCAAGTAAAACACCCAAGAGCTGAGTCTGCAAATCACAAAACAAAGAAATACAAAAATACTTATTAGTTTAAGAAGAAGACTATAATGGTGGTTTTCTAATAGCACATTATACCCAATACAAACCAAATTATTGTACTTTTCAGTCAGTGAGTTCATGCTGCAGTGAGTAAAGTGATAAGAAACACCTCTGCATAGTTGGCTAGGGCTTAAGTAGCAAACAAGTGCAAATGGAAAGGGCGTGACACTGGTTTTGCTGTCCTTCAGTAGAACACCTTCTTAAATATCATGAAAGACAAAACTAGGCAGGTTTCAGTTGAAAACAACAGACAGGGGTTTTTTCCCCAAAAAAGGACCTGGTTTTTACATTATCCAGAAGGAAAATCATCAGCAATCAAACCGTTCCTATTAGAACACAATTATCTTATGTGTTAACATATCCACTATTTGACAGGGCAGCCAGGAACATAGGTCTCCTGACAGTTTCTTTAATGTATTGTGTTACTTTATTAAAGAATTTCCTAATCAGACTGTCTAATTTTCAGTAAGATTTGCAAGCTGTCTGTGAAGCCAAGAAATTACAAACATTCAAGCAGGAGTCATTATTTTGAAAAGAAGTCATTTAAAGATGTCATTTCAGCAAGGTCAAACAACAGGTACTTGATAGAGCTCCCTGTCCACTTTCAAAGTGTTCTAACACATTGCAAGCCATCCTAAGTGTATTAAAAACCCATTCAAGGTCACTTCTACAGTGCTTTGAGAAGCCCCATTAGCTTGTAGAGAAAATAATACCATCAGTTTTTATAAACAAGGTCATGGTAATATAAACCAGCATAATAACTGTTTCCAGGCTGTAAAGCAGCATCCAACTCTGTGCTTACAACCTCAGATTTCATGACATCTATCCAAGAAGGTCCCTGGGCAACCCCGAACAGGCAGTGCCTACCAGCCACAGAGACTGTTACCCCTCAACATTTATAAAGAGCAACATGTTGTCCCAAAAGCACTTGGAGGGGGGATTGTTATTGTGGCTGGATAGCTCCCAGATCAAGAAAAAGCATCCCCAAAAGTGGGAAGAAACAACAGCCTTATTACAAGTCAAATATAATACTTAAGCCAAACAGCAGAATCCAACTGTTTCCAGCCCCTGTGTTTCCGTAGTGGCTTGGAGTCGGCAGGAGAAGCAGACAACAGAACAGCTCTGAGAGAAGTGCTTGGCTGCCTGCCAGGTGTCACCAAGACATGACTGATGGGTCCAAAGGGATTCAGAGACAAGAACACAGGAAGTGAGAGGGCTCCCTCTGCTAGCTATTACAGCATCAGTGCCACAGCCTGCATACAAGAAGCATTCAGTGAGTAGCATTACTCAAGATTTTAGCCCATAGCCTCTGGTGAACAGCCACTGGAGGTCCTTCCCCTCTTGCATCCTCTCCCTGGGATACTCCAGTGGGTGTTCCAGCAGCATCTCCTGGGCTCTCTCACACAGGCTGTGTTTTTCATGCTCTGGGAACAGACCTTGCTGGAGCCAGTGGGAAGTGTGTGATGTGACAGCTCAGCTCTCCGCGGCACAGACGTCGCTGCGGAGATCAGCACTCCCGGTTACAGGGACACAGAAGGAAATTCCTTCCCTCTGGGCAAATGCTGTCACATGGACACCACCCAGGCCTCACAGAAGCAGAGGGGATGGGTTTTCCTTCCTTACGCCTTAATGCTGTAGCATCAGATCCTGAGCACTGATCTTGCCCAAAGTTTGACCACTTCATCCTGCACACACAGCAGCTTCAAAAAACAGCAACTAAATCAAAACTGTTTTCTTGCTCCTGAAGACCTGGACTTTTTAAATGACAACACGCTCCCTTGTGAGGAGGTGGAGAAGTGGTCTTGTCAGCCTCATCGTGGAGTGTTTAAGAAAAAGAAGACAGAAGGGAATAGAAAACAGAAACTGCCCCCTCAATTGCCCCATCGTTTTGTTGCACTTACATTAGTAATTGTAACAAATACCCACTACTCCCAGCAGAGAACTCAGTCTCTCTGTGGCTCTTTTTGTTCCAGAGGCTGATCCTATCACTGTGGCTGCCATCCCTGGCAGCTCCTTCCTCCCAGTTTTCAGCTGGGGGTCACAAACCTTGCACAGGGCTCAGTAGGCAACCAGCACATCAGGGAGGAAACACCACTGATCTTAAGCCAGACCACAAGAGGGTCTCCATCCAGCTCTTGAATGCAGCTGGTGAGCAGAGGATGAAGTCATTGTTCCACTGGTCATCTAAAATAATGTGCTAAATCAGATCCATGTGTGGGTACTGATGATGACCTGAGTGTGTGCCTCTAGAGGCTGTGAATCAAATCTCCAGCAGTGGGTTTTCCAGTGCCCTGCATCATGGGTGTCCTCCCCAGAACAGCAGTTCCTCTTGCACCACAGTGGTTGCTTCACCAGGCACCTGTGAGCTTGGCTCAGATATCACCGTGGGACACATAAGATTTCTATCATGACGACCAGCTCGTGTCTGAACAGAAACAATCTTACAAACGTCAGTTCTCTTCTTGGAGAATCACAGAATGGTTTGGGTTGGAAGGGACCTTAAATATAATTTAATTCCAACCTCGCTGCCATGGGCAAGGACACCCTCTACTACACCATGTTGGTCAAAGCCCCATCCGACCTTGAACATTTCCCGGAATCGGGCATCCACAATTTCTCTGTGCAAACTGTTCCAGTGCCTCACCACCCTTATTCTGAAAAGCTTCTTCCTTGTATCTAGTCTAAATCTACTGTCTTTTAGCTTAAAATCATTATGCTGTGACAGTCCTCTGTGCCTAATTTAAGCAACCTCCTGGTCTGCACACAAGAAAAACAGTGCATGTGCACGATCCAGGCAAATGTGTAGCCCAGGCAGGCTGGGCTCAAACATCACCCTCACGGCTCAGGTCATTCTATTGCAATGGACACGTTTCACCTGAGCATTGCTGTTGGCATATATACTGCACTGCCTGCTCCAGGCTGACAGATGTCAATGAGCTCTGCTCAGCATGGTGGTAGCACCCTGCTTCCAAACCCAGGGCTGGACAGACCCCTGAAGATTAAGAGCAGAGCACGATGCCCTAAGGAGGTCAAATATCACATGGATCCATTCAGGGAGATGAAAGTACAGTAACACCAGGCAGCTGCGGAATGGCAAAATTGTCTCATGTGGGTTCATACTCACACATGCTTGTATTAAATAAAAAAATGGGGGGAAATGCAGTAAAGAGGAAAATTACATTGCAAATATCTCAAATCAGAGTGAATCTTAAATCAGCAGGCAATTTCTAATGAGCCAGGGTTATCACATACAGCAGCGCTCAGAGAAAAAACAGGATAGCATATCTTAGGCTAGGAAAACCATACATGCATGAAAGATGACCTGCAACTGAAGACAAATCACAAAATGGTTGCTGTACTGCCCTGAAGGCCACCAGAGCCCTTCTGTTCCCATCTTATAATGTGAAAGGCTTCATTATTTGTGCAGTGTCTGCCATTTAGTATCCTTCAGAGGCTAAAGGACTGGTGGAACAGCCAGTTTAATAAGTAATAAACATGATATTCTCTGAGTTTCCAGTTGTGATATCCAGTTGTGATATCATCCACAGCACTGCAGAGCTTCCCACACATATGTCTCAAGATAAACCTCAGTTGGGGAATTCAGTTGCAGACACAACTTCAGAGCCATGGTACGACTTCAGTCAACTAAGGACTTCTACAGGAAAGAGCTTTAAATATTCAAAACTGTTGGCATAAAATGCAAGTTTCTTCATCACCAAAACATCTGTCTGAGCATACAGGCCACTTTGTCAGACCCCAGATTTCAAACTGTTGACACATTCTTCCAGTGCTTCCAAATGCATGAGACTTGTCACAGAAACATCTTGGCCTTAAGTTTTCCAGAAAATAAAAAACAATAAATAAATTTAATTTACTTCACTTTAATAATGTGTTTTGGAACAAGCCACGAAAGTCACCTACCCACTTTGAAGTCCTTTCTAGATAACCCCTGAGCACACAGACCATGGACTGAAATTGTGGATCTGCTATTTTACTCGGTGGCAAAACAGGCTTGAGGAATGCTTTCCTCTGGCCTGCACTCCCTCACTGCCTTGCTTAAGTGCCTGAAATAACCCATCCAAAATCTACCCCATTACCGTTATGTCCTTTATCAGCCACTTGCCAATGTTTAACACTAAAGGCGGGTCAAAATTCACAATCCACAGCAAGCGTTTTAAACTGGTGACACTGTGCAGTTTGTCAGGGGTGACACTGACCTGTAGAGCGGGTGCCAGGGTAAATGAGTTCAAGAAATGGCAAATTTGCCTCAAGCAAGGCACCCTCAGCACTCGCCTGGCCTCCCCATCACAGCCACGTGAGGGTCCTGCACAAGCTGAGGCATGAGGGAGGGAGGTTTGAACCATCAGTCACGAGAAATCCGTTTGTCACATGGGGTGGCAGCACGCTGCTGTTCAAAACAAGTGAGCGGCAGTGTGGCACATGCTGGGTACGGCCCTGCTCCCAGCACTCAGGCAGGACCTGGTGCTTGTTTACCAGAGCACCTTTTCACATCACTCTGATGGTATTTTAAAATGTCATTTTACATGCAAAGTCTCTATTTATTGTCAAAGTAAAATAAGGGGTTTATGGCAAATGAAAGCCAGGCTGAAATCTGTATCTTTGGCAATAATTCTAGTAGGTTTATCATTGCAGACTAAAATCTGCATTGGAGACTCAGTTATATGGTGAAATGCAATTTATCCATATTACATGTGTGTTTTCCTAAAGCACATTAAAGTGCAGTTGCCAGGTCTGTGAAATGAAAACTTAGAAAAGGGAACTTAATTTTCGTTGAGTAACAGGTATACACCATTATTTATGGAAACTTGCTATGCCTATAAATTGAACTGACGAGCAGAACAAACCCCAAACACTTTACATGTCTGTTGTTGGCTCACTCATCAAGGCTAGTCAAACTGTTGCTCCTATTCTTTCTTGATCTCTCTATGCATTTGAACACTCTAAAGGTATTCACAACAAATTTAATGGCATGTACTGTTTCAAAAGCTATGCACCATTTCCAATAATTGGGATTTTGTCAGACCTCAATGGATCTTATTAAAAAAGAGAAAGGGGTGGAACATGTTCTACACTTCCAATTATGAGTTAACTCTGAAGCAAGAGGAATTCAGAGTCCTTAACAAAAAACATATTTTTCAAAGAGCTACCATGTGGAATTGGGAGAGGCTTATCATTTAGCTATTATTATTCACAGAGCTCTGGCTGTACTCAGTACTTTACAGATGTATAAATAAAACAAGGTCCTTGTTCCAATGGTTTTCATAGTGCAATAGATATACTCAGATTTGAGTTAAGGTCCATATGAATTACTGAAGGACAGCTGAAATAAAAGTAAAAGGGCAATCACCAGTGTGGGAACATGAAATGAAAATACATTTGATTTGTTCATTGTGACATAAAAGAAAAAGGATGTCGTTCAGTATTTGAGAAGGAGAGAATTAAAACATTTGGCATCATCATTGTTAGGAATAGAGGAAGGAGACTTGGTAACTACATTACCTCACAAGTTTAAAATACATCTTTTTCCAGAAAAGTGACAAATTGCAAAGGCTAGAATGAGAGCCTGGTAAGCTATGAAAAGGTGGGGGAACTTGAGAGGATACAGCAACTACAGAAGTGGAACTCTTTCATTTATCTCTGTGTTTTAATCACTTTCATGAGATCCTATTTATGTTCATCACTCTAATTATTTTAATTAATATACATAGCAGGTAACAAAGCAAGCTGGAGAATATGAACTGTGAAATAAAGTAACTAAAGTAACTTTTTATGTGCTTACTAGGGTTATATACAAACATATGCACCCACTGTATTGTTAACAAGCCTAGAATCATAGAGTTATTTAAGTTGAAAAAGACCTCTAAGGTAATTCAGTCCAACCATTAATCCAGTACTGCCAAGTCCACCACTTAGACCCTAAGCACCACATCTACAGGTCTTTTAAACACCTTCAGGGATGGTGACTCAACCTCCTTCCTGGGGAGACTGTTCCAATTTTTGAGAACTTTTTCTGGGAAGAAATTTTTCCTAATGCACTATTTAAACCTTCCCTGACACAACCTGAGGCCCTTTCTTCTTGTTCTATCACTTGTTACTAGGGAGACAAGAATCACCCACCTCACTGCAATCTTCTTTCAGGTAGTTTTAAGAGACCACTATGAGTAGCATTTTTTTTTTCCTTTTTGAAGAGTTAAAACCAAACCTATCAATTTCTACATTTCAATTTCTTATTCTTAATGAAATCTTAAAACTAGAAATAAATGGGAGAATGGAGAAGGGGCAGAATGGATTTTTACACTGTTTCCATGAACAGCCTGTGATACTCTGGGACACTTTAGTTCCTGGGATATTTTGCTGCATAATCAAAGATCATTTCATGTTTTAATAATGCCTGCTACATTGCAAATAAAAACCTCTCCCACAACTGTATAAAAACCTCAATCATAGCTGAAAACATCTTAATAAAAGATTTTCTCAAGTACCATCACATATTGTCTCCATGGCAACTGCAGAAATTACATATCAGGAAAAGCAAGAACAGGATTATAAACTTT
The DNA here is from genome assembly GCA_013400495.1 of Nicator chloris. Lineage (NCBI taxonomy): Eukaryota > Metazoa > Chordata > Aves > Passeriformes > Pycnonotidae > Nicator > Nicator chloris. The sequence continues at coordinate 1,699 of WAAE01014349.1, read as the reverse complement.
TGCCAGTTTCCAGGTTCCGCATGAGAACCAGGGAGGCAACCTAGCACTGCCTGACCACCTTCTCCCACAAAATGGCCCGTTGGCTTGGGGATACACTTCTATTGCTGCTCAGGAGCAGGCTTTCTGGATATTCCTGTTTGACCCAGGCTAAATCCTGGTGTACAAGGTAAGGTCCAAGCCAGACCACTCCAAGCCTAGGAATTTTAATCCCCAGAAGCTACTCATATTGAGAGGCTGTGCTGTTCCTATCCCTGCTTAGTGTGGCTCCCTGGACCCCTAAACTGAGAGCCAAGGAGGTGACATGGCTTATGGGAAGCTGGAGGCAAGCTCAAAAGGGAGCTGAGCAACACCTGAGTAAATAGTGCTGTTCAGTGTTACACCAAGCAAGGCCAGGTACAAGGAGTACTCTCGGAGAGATGTCTCACTCTGCATGTACACATAACCTCTCCATGCACAAACAACCTCTCCATGCACACACAAACGTGCCTCCAAGCCAAGCACAGAGAGCTCATTCCCTCTTGTTACTGTAGTACAAGTCTTGCTGAAGTACAAATGAGCTATTTCTGACTCCACCTCAATCAGCAGCAGAAAACCCTGACAGAAATGTAACTAGCTTAATACATTATTTAGCAAATCCTCAAAAGAATTTTTTATATAAAAATCTCCTTTACCAGTTGAGAGGAATGGCATGCCTCTTCCATCATGCACCTCTCCAGCATCACTTTCAAACAAAGGCAGAGTTGTCTCCCATTCTTACTCAAATAATCTTCTGTTAGCTGTAACTAACCCTTCCTTTGATCTTCACAGAAAATGCTTCTCCACGTCACAACTTGAATGAACATGCTCAGTTGTTGAAACACGGGGTCACCCATGTCAGACAGGTAAACACAGGCAGGAAATCACAATGCTTCCAAGCCAGTGGCATTTCAGAAATATTCTAACAGGAGTAAAAACAGGGCAGGGAAAAAAGACAAGACCTGACTGCATTTAGAATGAGGTTGGATCCATCTGTTAAAAGAATTACTTGATTTTATGGCAGGGGAAGTAGCAGCCCAAAGGTCCTTCCAGTCTGCTGCTCCTGCAGAGGATGAGTGCTCTGCAATAGTTCCTTGCTTTCCTTCCTGCACCTCTCACACTTGGCTCTCTTAGTTTCATTTCCAGAGAGAGTGTTAATAATTTACAGATAGTTCCTAATGCAAAAAAAATGAGTGGACTCCAGAAGGCAGAACTTTCTGCTTAGCAGCATTATTCATTTAAATATAAACAACTGCTAGATTATCAGTGGTGATCTAAAACAAGAGGTCCTGCACTCTGAAATATTCATAGGTATGTAGATGGGTGCATACACACAAACACACAGCTGGATGCTTTTGAGATACTTATGTTCAAAACTGTAAGGTGCAAATCTTGGAATAAAAAACTAAACTCTAAAGAAATGGCCTCACATGCAAGTTTCTTGCAAGGGCCTGAGAAATAGGTAGCGGGCTCTTGTTTGCTGAGCTGTCTTGCTGTGACACATTGCGGTTGTACATTTTGACACTTTACTACAAACTGTAGTTTACTGGTTTAAAGTATGGAAGTATTATTAGCATTTTGTAATTCATGGAGAATGCTGACATAAAGAGTAGGTGTTTAGTTCACAAAAATCCGAAGCATCTACTTCATAGCTTGTCGTGCTGCCCTTGATCACACAAGCTGG
>WAAE01014347.1:50028-86003 GCA_013400495.1 Nicator chloris | reverse complement strand
AAAAAAAAATCCAAAACCCCAAAAACCCCACAAAGAAACCATATTTGAGGACATTTTTTCTTCTTTGTAAGTAGACTTAAGAAGGGATGCAAAGAGAAGTAAAAGCCTAGCACATACCACATTCTACGGAATTCAGTTTCACAGCTAAATAGCGTTGTACATTTCATACAAAATTAGAATCCAACCTTCTTTCAAGAAGTAGTAACACCTATAATGTTGAAATACTTAAGCCCTCTCATGGTCATTTCCCTTTCCTAAATCAATATAATGAATTTCCAAAACATAAATTGCACATAGAACAAATAATCTATGAAGAGCTGTTCCGTCTTTATTCATGAGATTCAACAGATTTCAAAGACATGAGGCAGAATGTTAAATCAATTCTGAAAGCAAAAGTACATTTTTATTTACATCATGCCTACTGTGATATATCAGCAGAGTGCACATTTGATATAATATGCTGCTTTTCTGGATCACTGAATATGAAACATAGCCATGATTTACTGGCTGAATACAGACTCAATATGACAGCTACATAATCTTACAGCAATTACATGGACATTATCAAACAAAAGTATTCAGAATTCTGGGGTTTGTTTTTGAAAACAGTTTACACAATTACAGGATATCTGAATGTTCAATAAAATGATTTTAAAGCACTATTTCAACTAACAGTATGAAGATTAAAAAATTTATATCAAAACTTTTCTGTTCAAAAAAGCACAGGAACAAAACTGGAAGAGACCTGCTGTGTCACTCAGCTTGTCCTGGAAGGTAATAAAAAGATAGGGATGAAAAGATTTGCATCTCAAAAACCTCTAACCCCTGTCTCAGAACTTGGGGTAAATAGTCAAAGAGCTTAAACACGTCACCAGTGGTGTGTGCAGCAATGTGCAGCGGGCATTTTTCAGCAGATGGTTAGAGAGCTATATGGTTAAGAAGGTATTCAAAAGAGTCTGCTAAAAGCTCTATATTTAGTGACACTCAGATACTTCAATATCCCTAAACTTAAAAATTTATCAGCCACATAGCAAATCCATCTATTACTTTTCTTAAAATGTCATGGAATGACTTTCTTGCCGCTGCTGCAAGGGCCAATAAAACAGAAACCTCTTCTGACAAGTACAGTCCATCTACACTGATAATGAAGTGCAAGGACTGACAAGTGATTCCAAACTACAAAAGGAATCTTAGAAAATTAAAGGTCTAGCTTCAACATTCATTTTTATATATGCAGTTCTAACAAGACACTACATCATGGAATATCTACAGCAATGTGTGTTGCTGAGAATAAAACAAGTCATAAGAGAGCAGATTCTGATCTAAATTAGTTTTAGTACAGGAAAGATAATTATTGCTTTCACTCTCTTCAGTGCAAGAACCATATCACCAACTAGCTCATACATTAGATTATTAAATACAGATTTCTCTGTCTAATATGTAACAACCACAGAAAGTGATCCTATTTCATTTTATGGTAGCTAGCACAGTTAAATACCACTAAAACTATGCTAGCACTGTTAATGTCCTAGAAGAGAGATTATAGCCAGAGCTCTTCTCTATCACTAAGACATGCCACAGGCTGAAAGACTGCCTCAAATTTTCCCTTTTAATGTAATTCAGAAGATGAAAACTGAAAATCATACATTTTTAACAGGTTAAAAAAATGCTGAATGAAAGCATTTTAAAGTGCATAATCATAGGCAAATGCCATCACAACTTAGGCATTACAACAGAGACTGCAGAGTTCCAGTTTCAACTAGAACAACTGGGAAAATTGAAAAAGGGATTGAGTTTGGAGTGAAAGAACACACATTTTTACCATCATTTATTATGTGATTCCTCAAATATTTATGTGCACACTATAGCCTTCATGTATATTACAGTCTAATACTCGTCATTGTTTTCTAGTACCTCGTTTTCATTTTCAGTTGGGGTCCATTGGAACAACACCCATGAAACAAAAATATGGTGAAAAACAATGGGTCTGTACCAGATCCATTTCATTTAAGAAATACTGCTTTAAGACTTTCAATCTATTATACAAAAGCTAGTGGTTTTTTAATTACAAGTTTCTATAACAAAAATACTCTCTTATGAAAAATAGTTATAAAATGAAACAGATTTTTGTCAATATTCCTAAGCTTAGATAACTATAAGAGACACTGATATGCTGATTTTTAATTTAAGGCTTGAGAAAGGAAAGTTTCAGAGGGAAATACATAGAAATATGTCTGAGTTTAATGTGCATCTATATTAGCTACAGGGCACAATTAAAACATAATTATGTCCCAAAGACATTTCCTCCTTAGAATCCTTAACTTCACTGATAAACCTGCAAGCACCTTGGGTTTAAAAGGTCAGGCAATACTGTTTAAAGTAAAATAAATGCTTACAAGGTAAAAAAAGGGTTTGCTTTGTTTTTATTCCTTCTAGTGCTCAGAACTTCCAGTGTGTCAGTCAAAAAACAAATTATATGCAAACTGAAGGAAAACAGTATCAAGTGAAGTTACAGATTATTCCTTTGCCAAAAGGAACTGGTGCAGCATCTACCCTTGGAAGGGGTGTGCACGTATATTTATGTATTTATGTTTACATAAAGTTGAAAGTTAACAGTACCTTTTCAGTGTTGATTACATATATAGCATATGGGCAGAAATGGTGAAAAAAAATTACTTTAATCTTACTTTCCTAAAATAAGTGGAACATGTAATCTTTCATCATCTGACTTCTTATGTGTCACCTGGAATTATGATATGCTTTGTTTACTTGTCTAATCTGGAACCAAAAGTAAAACAAACTATAGAAGAAACAGCCACAGAACAAGTCTGTATTTTTTTTTGTTTAGTAAAGAGGTTAGAGCAGCAATACCTACAAACATATTTGTGTGAACTGTGAACAATGTAGATGTTACTGGTAAATCTCTTTGCAGCAAAGTCAGAATTTTTTATCCATCAGGAAAGAAGAAATGGTTACCAACTGCTTCGTAAAACTTGTACTATTAATCACATCAGGCAGAAACATCTGCAAATGCAACACGGAATGTGGTTTTAATGACAGCAATTCCATACTATTATTTATATCTAAGTCCTAATAAAAATCATTATCTGATGCAAACAACTTTAAACAATTTTGATTTGATCTCACAATGCTTAATTAAACAGGAAAAAATCAGCTATCTCTAGCTCTGATTAGATGAGCTAATTTTCTGCAGTCTTTGCAGAATCACTGTGTACACAAGACTAAACACAAGCAACACTGGCAACGCTAACAGGGACTTCCCTCTACCCACGGTTATGTCTTTACAGGATTGTTAATCATCTCTACTTTTGATACAGCAAGTAAGGAATCTTGCCCCAGTTCCTTCCTATGATTTGGCAGAATTTAACAGGACTCTGCAAGAAATTATTCAAGTATGATCACAAAAACATAGAATCATTTATGTTAGAAAACACCTTCAAGATTGAGTCCAACAATAATGGTGCCAAATCCACCACTAAGACATGTCCCTAGGTACCCTCCTTGGAATACAGTCAAATGCAAGCCCTGTGAGCGGGCTTTGTCAGTCCTCTCAGTTCCAGAATGCATTACAGATGTCCTTCCTACTGCTGTAGTCAACAGGCAGACAAAACAAATGGACAAAACCCAACCATGCCGACCAGTGTGTCAGTAACCCACCAGCAGGACTCTGATGAGCTTTCCAAATTCTGAAGCACTCCACAAGAGAAGGGAACAGAATGTTAGCAAGCATAATAAGCAAATGTTCACAGGACACACAGGACACAAAGAAAACAAAGGACAAATTCCCACCTATAAAACACAACTTTAGATAACAATACATGACAGCAAGAATCTTGCACAGGCTTAACATATATACTGTGGTAGCCATAAAGCCAAAACCAACCCAATTTTAATGGCAATTAAAACTTATTTTCATTCAGTTAAAGAAGGATATTATGATTTTACGATTCTATGATTCTAAACTCTGTGGCCAGATGACAGAGGTCTTTCAAGAAAATCCTAGTTGTCAGGCTCACCTCCAACCATTCATCTGGAATCAAGCAGTGAAGAAAAATAGCTGCCCACAAGATAAGTCCTCAGAATTTTCAGTTATTTTACTCTTACTCCTCACTGCTTATTAGCAAACTACCATAGCCAAAGGAAAATAAAATATTTTTCCAGATACAACCAACAAGAATACTACTGATTCAGCTTGACTCAAATGTAACACCAGTAATCCATGTATTTATAGCTTGAAGCCATGTTTCTAATTCTCATGCTTGGTTGTATAAATTTTTACTATAAAACAAATTCACTCAAAACATCTCTTCTGCACATTGCTTATTAAAATACAAAAGGGACCCCAGACTATTCTTGTCAGCCAGGATCAAGGCAGCTAATGGATCTCAGCAGCCATCTGTCTTCATGTGAATATCACCTTCAAAAACAGATATGTCCCATTTGAACAACACACCTGTCCTCCTCCAGGCTTCAATCTGTATGCAAAAAACCACTAAGGAAGTTATATGAAAGGAGTAGGTCTCCTGATGTTTGACTCATGGATATTAAGCTGATTTCTGGAAACTAACATGAATAACTTTTTAACTTGGTGTTCAGTGTATCACTGTCTCAGAGGCTGTTCAGTTCCTAACAACCATCCCAACATATAACTCAACATCTTGGTTGAGTCACTTTGCAGTTATGCACAAATACTCTGATTTCATAGACTTGGCTTTCTTTTCTTTACCTGGCTCTTTTCTTTAGCCTTTGGGATTAAAATTAAAATTAAATATTAATTTTTACTTCAAGCCTACATGCCCAGAATGTAGGACTTGGACCATCTACTTACTGTCTTGGGACCCCTAACAGTTGCACATTACTGTATTTTTCTTTGAACTTGCAATGAAAGAAAAAGTTTAATGTCAATTAAACAGTAAGTTTGGGAATAAAAATGAATCATACAAATGAAAAATGCATTTTCATGTTTCTTCTGACAATTAAATCACTTCTAGCCTGCTCTTAAAGAAATTTCAAGAGCTAACTTTGTAGAATACAAAATACATTTTGAAACATACTGTTTGAAACATACAGTTACACTACCTAAGTATTGCCATTCAACATATAAGTGTTATGAATGGAACGTAATTTTGCCAAAACATAATAAAACTTATTTACTCAAAATCTTTAAAATTCACTTGTTCTATTTCACTTCAACTAGAGAATGAAATCATAAATTCCAAACAATCAAAGACAAATACAGATAGTAAGTGCTTCTCCTGAAGCTAATTTTTACAGTCATTGTTGGAAGGAAAAAAAAACTTCGTGATTTTATGGTAAGTTTAACGCAAAAGTACAATTTAATCAATAATGTGAATATCTAAACCCCTGATAACTAATGAAGGCAACAACAATATTCTTTACTATATCAACACTTTGTTACCATGACATAGTCCTCTACTGCAGAATTCAGGAAATAAGATCTAACTGCCAATATATGCTACACTTTTTATTACAATTCTATTTTATATATCCTAGAAGAGAAAACAACATCTTCAAGTTCTATTTTAGTCTTTACACTTCTCAGGAGAATTCAAGTCTAGCCACCCATTTACATTACAGTACTACTGACATACAATTTTTTTTAAATGAGATTTTAATCCATATAGAGGGATTTCAATTTTATCTTTATCTCTTAGATGTTAAATATTGTGGTTTGCTGTCCAAAATGTCACTCTAGCCTGCAGATTTATGAAGTTTAGTTCAAGAATAAAAATAGCAGATAACATTCAATTAGAGAATTATAATTAAAAATGTGACAGAATAAAGACCCTTTTCTGGTTTATGAATCAAAACATTCCTAAAATAGTGGCCAGCAATACCCAATATAAAGGGGGCAAGTAAGAAAAAAAATAAATCTAAGAGCAAAACAACCCACAAATCTCTAAGAAATGAGAAGGTAAAATACCAAACCCAAATGTAACTGACTGACTGACAGAGAAAATATTCCTGAGGATTTGAGCAGGTGCAGGTTGTTTTAAAGAACCACCATATCATCCATGCATTATAAATTGCACTGGGGATAGTTGTAGGTGCTTAAAAGTACTGACCTAAAGATTGCCAAGTGCCTACTTCTTCTTTAGTTTAAACACACAGGGCTTTTGAAACAATATAACTGTATAGACTTACAAAGCATTAGAGCACAAACGTTTCTAATTTACATCTATACATTCTATTTGTTTATTCCATACTATCTTGTCTCCCTCTAGTGGCTGGCTCTCACAAACCTGGGCTTCTACCTGCATTCAGCCCTGTCTGCAGAATCACAGGTAACTCAGGCTGGAAAGCACATCAGGAGGGCCCTAGTCCAAGCTACCCCTCAAGGAATTCCTGGTTGGCCTTGGTAGAAACATTCATCACCAGCTTTTTGCAATTAAGGTAAAGGCTCACTCTTGAATCCAGACTCAAGAACCTCCCAAGATCATTTGGGAAAGAAATCAAAGAGCCAGGAAAATAAAGCGACTGGAACTATCATTTGGGATGTATCGTCATCCCAAAGTTTCATTGTTTTTCAACAGAGTAGGAGACATATTTCTTTGCCTATTGATTCAGTATATGGCTGTCATGTTATCTGTCCTCAGCTTCATACATGATCACCATGTGTGGAAGAAACATGTGGAATATATCAATGATCAACTGAAGTTCAAAAGCTTCATTGTGAAGGGTTTGCTTCTTTACCAGTAACATAAGACTGTGAGCAAGGCTGAATTTGAGTGGCCTTTTCTTTCTTCCAGCAAAACATCTGTCATGAGGACCTTCACTAGCAAGAGTGGATGAAGAGGTGTACCTCAGTCAACTAGAAAGCAACCTGCTCCTTGCCATTTGTAATCAGCTGCAAAGGAAAACCACATGCCCTCTGAAACTACAGTATGTTAATCTGGAAAGCAGAACGAGGATGAATCAGAGGCTTTGCTAGCCTGAGTGCCACCACATCTCTGAAGAAAGAGTCCTAGAACAGGGGCTAAAGAGCTGTGTCTCATTTTCCATAAGAAGTCACAAAGACAAGAAAGCTGTTCTGACACAAGGAGAATTTTGTAAATATAGCAATACTATGGTTTTGGAGATTTATTGAACAAATAAACCCCCACACACACGCAGAATTTTAAGGTGCACTTCAGTAGCATATGCAACAACAATTAAAACTAGTGCAATATCAAACTGCAGTGCCAAAGGAACTACTTTCAACACAGGAATGTATAACTAGCAACTGTTACTTCTGCACAAAGAGGTAAAAAATCAGAGTGCCTAGAAGAGGGCATTTTGTACCATACACCAATTACTGCTAAAAAAAAGAACATGTATTACAAGTATACGTAGCAATGGAAAGCAAAAAGTGAGGGGCTGCCTTAAAGCCTTCCATCTGTATCAAAATCTCAGATTCAGGCTATTAACTAAAGAAGTAACTGAATAGCACCTTAAAGAAACTGATTTGCATTCCTTTGTTCCTTCGTTTGAAATACTGCACTATCTTTCAACTCCTCCTTTTCACATTCACAGGTTAATCATACAAAAATATCTGAAAACAGTAACAATCTCTGGTAGAGGACTTTATTTTCAACTACGAAAGCATTTTTATGTCTGTACTCTAATTATTTAATTTTTCTTGTCAACTTATTACCTTTGTGTATTTTTAAATATCACTGGAGTTACATCCCCTCACTTTTTTTTTTTTTTTTTTTTGGACAGGGTCAGGAGTTACTTTTGAAGCAAGAACAGTGAAAGAATCTATGATAATCAATATCTGTTTAGAGTAAGATTACAATTTATAGAAAAAACCCCAGTCTTAACACTGAAGTTATGAAGCCAAGTGGCACAACCATTCATTCAGAAGTAATGCATCTACTCTTATTTGGCAGTTGATCCTTTCATCTGAAAAACAACAATCTACCATTTAGGCACTCTTAGCCTAGCAATTTGCAGAGTAATTTTAATTGCAGTGCCTAAATTAGAAAATGTTTTATTTTGCATTCTGCATTTGTCCCTGTTGTGAACCTGCCAACACATGACCACTCTCTCCCCCACCCCATCAACAGAGCATCCCTACCAGTTTCAGCACTTTCTTTCTAAGTGTTACTTGCTTTTTTTTCCCACTGACTACATGACTTCACAATGCATTCATGCTTCACGGATTCCTCTCTAAAGATAAAATATAATTTCTTAAAAGCTTTTCTACAGTGTTTTTATCAATGAGCCCTGCCTGAATCAGTTATTCAGAGCACAGGAGGAGTTCTTTTTGGTGCAAATTGTCCATATGCCTATGCTCAGCCTGGAGACCATGCTCAGCCAGTTCACTGCTAATGTGCTCATGGTAACTTCCTTCCTGCTGAAGACTGAAGTTCTGTGCCAAGAACTCTTAAGGTTGAAAATTGGCAAAGACGTTGCAGCTATTAAAGACAAAAATGAACAAACAATTTTGAAATCATAACCATTTCCAGCAAATTGAACACTCTCTCTCTGCAATATAAGAGTCAGTAGGTAATACATCATTAACCTTAATCTTTACAAAGTATCATGCATATATCTTCACAGTGCTCCAGTGAAATGAAACAGTGTAATTAATTATCTCCACTCTACAGGAAAGGAACAATGGCACGAATGCTAGAAAATAAAAATGTCAAAAGAAGAAAATAGCAATAAGAATTGCATTAATCTTCCTTTTTTCAGGACATTAAACATTGTATGACACTACTGCGAGAAATTACAGGCCACCAACCTCAGTTAGAGGAATGAAAAATTAGTTTTCTTTTTAATCCCAGTCTGAAGCTGGTTATCTAGAACTTGAAAAGGCCCAAAATTACATGGAAGTAATAGCCTGCTTATGAAAAATGCAGTAACCAAACTCCTTGTTTGAGTCACAATGTGTTTTCTAGCTCGTGAAGCTAAACACAGGATCATAAAGCTTCATTTATTTCTAGGGCCCAGCAACAGAGATGCTATAACAGAAAGTCATAACCCTGTGACTGAAAACATCCAAGGATCCAAGGTGTATACATGTCTTCATACATGTGCATGTACATATTTGGTCAAAACACAAGTAGGTAGAATCTGATGTGTTCTCCCAATATTTTTTTGAAAACAGAAACAACAAATGTGTGTCTTTATATTGTTATTGTTTCTAATAGCTTGTTTTTATTCTTCCAGTTCCTTTAATCACAGAATATGGCAACGCAAAAATCTGGATTTTCCTGAATTCAATTAGTGTTGTGGGTTGACCCTGCCTGGATGTCAGGTGCCTACCCAAGTCTCTCTATCACTCCCCTCGTCAGGTGGACAGGAGAGAGAATATAACAAAGGACTCATGGGACAAGATAAGGACAGGGAGGGATCACTCATCAGTTACTGTCACAGGCAAAACAGACTCGACTTGGAAAAGGCAATTTATTACCAATCAAATCAGAGGAGGGAAATGAGAAATAAAAACAAATCTTCAAACACTTTCATCCCTCCTGTCTTCCAGGTTTGGTTTCACTCCTGATTTTCTCTACCTCCTCCCACAGGTGGTGCAAGCAGACAGGAAATGGGAGTTCACCACTCATTTCTGCCATTCCTTCCTTCTCCTTACACTCTTCCCCTGCTCCAGAGTGGGGTCCCTCCCACAGCAAACAGTCCTCCATGAAATTCTCCAATGTTGCATCTTCCCACATGCTGCAGTTCCTCACAAACTGCTCCAGCATGGTCCCTTCTGTGGTGTGCAGTCCTCCAGGAACAGCCTGCTCGAGTGTGAGTCCCCATGGGGTCACAAATCCTGCCAGCAAACCTGCTCCAGTGTGTGCTCCTCTCTCCATGGGCCCACAGGTCCTGCAGGAGCCTGTTCCAGCACGGGCTTCCCACAGGGTCACAGCCTGCTTTGGGCATCCCTCTGCTCTGGCATGAGGTCCTCCATGGGATGGATGCAAGGGCATCTCTTTCCCACCTTGGCCCTCCATGGGCTGCAGGGGCACAGCTGCCTCACCATGGGCTGCACCAGGGGCTGCACCACGGGCTGCAGGGGAATCTCAGCTCTGACACCTGGAGCACCTCCTGCCCGTCCTCCTGCACTGACCTTTGAGTCTGCAGAGCTGTTCCCCTCACATGTTCTCACTCTCCTCTCATTGGCTGAAGCTGCTATTGTGAAGGGGATTTTTACCCCCTTTTCTTGAATATGCTATCCCAGAGGTACTAGCCACCACTGCTGATGGGCTCAGCCCTGGCCAGCAGGGGGTCCCTCTTGGAGTCAGCTGGCATTTTCTCTGTCGGACAATGGTGGAAGCTTCTGGCAGCTTCTCACAGAACCGAACCCTGTAGCCCCATCCACTACCAAAACCTGGCCCCATACACCCAGTACAACTATTAATTAATTGGCATTCCACTGCAAAATTTACTGCCACTCTTCAGAGATTTTCTTGAGACCTTTACAAAAAAATGCATTTTGAAGGTTTTTTTAACAAACTACCTATCTCCTTTTAAATCATATCACTTTTAAGGAACTAGATAAACAGAAGTTTAGACACTCATTCAAATCATACCTTTAAATCCCTTTCTCCTTCCCAAAAAATTTGCAGACAAGTTGATCTGTCTTCTGGGTCTTGAAAGAGGCATATGTATCATAATTCATTTTAGCTGACTATTTTTTGCCCTGTATCTTGTATAAATAGCCATGGCCCAGAGACCCTAAGGTAACGAAAGACTGTCTACCAAGCACTCCAAAATACTGCACCATACTCTGGAAGGCTGAGATCTCACAATATTAAGTATCACACTCCACACAAAACTGAGACAAGGTCTGAAACTCTGCTCTAACACACACCACAGGCCAGGCAGAGAAGGATGGGAGAGGAAGCCTGTTTCATTGTACCTGAGCTGTTCAAGATAAGGAGCAGTTCCCAATCCTCCAAAAATTGAACATTACATCTTCCTCACCCACAATACTCTCAAAAATATTGGCAAGAGTGAGGCCAATGACTAATGTGTCAGTAATACCTCCCATTACAATGAATAGCATTTTCTCATTATTTTCTTGAACATATTCTTCTGTCTTCTGTCCTCAGTTTCTTCTTTCATTCTTCAACTGTAAATTTGCTAAGGCAAGACTACTTCACACAGAGCTGTCCAATTAATATTTTTTAATCAACAACAAAAAAGGCTAACCTTGTCTTTCAGACAAGACAAGTACTGGGTTTGGTCACTTATCTGCTCGGTGAATTAATTTAGCTACATAGTACCTGTATTTCGTAAAGGACATTGGTTTCCCAGTAATTTACTGGTAAGGTTTTTCTAGTCCACATTTATAAAATCCTCTTTATGGCTTGTCTTTTTTACCCATAGTTCAGGTCAATACTCAACAATATGACTAAAATTATAAGCAAAAAGAGAGAAAAAAAACCCCTTCCACCTTTAAAACACATTACTGTATTTTTGCCCAATTTTCTACTTCAAAAAGCATCCATTCAAATCTGTAGCAAAGTGTATGCATTCATTACAACACCACATTTATATATCGAGACACTTTTCATTTGTTGAAATACCTTATCTGCATCCACTTTTCCTCTGATAAATTCCTTCTTCCAAAATTCCAGTGCCTGTTCCAGAGTCAGGCCGATGCCTTTTAGGAAGAGCCCGTACTGCATCCGGCCTCCGTGACGGAGGTGGTGGCTGTCACGGAGGGCTCTGTGCAACTGCCGCATGCAGAGAGGAAATGACTTCACAGAGAGCTGACAAGAGAAGAACTTCTGTTTAAGGCATACTGATCATTTAATTTCTAGTATATATGTTTAATGTGGTTATTAATTAGCTCCATTTCGAAATGCCAATGGCTGGAAGAAAAGATATGCGTGTACAGAGAGCCTTGGGACTGAATTCATAACTCTCAAGCGAGTCCATAAACTATTCAATTCAATAACCATTTCAAGAACTCTGTTCAGAGGACAGAGTAATACAGGTGATAGTAGCATATTGTCTCCAGCTACAAAGTAACACAGGTTTAGTTGCTGTCAGGAAAAATATACCCACACTTGCATTACACATTTCTTGACTCTGCTTTATTTTAGCATCTGGAATGGCAAAATGACCTTTGATAGAGTTCTGGAGGGTTGGAGAAGGGGAAAGGATTTTAATTCACTACCAGAGAAACACTATCATGGTTAAGATGGACGCTGAAAACACACAATTCCTAAAATTCAGATTTTGAATTTTGAAAAGGAGTTATAAAATGTTTTTAATTGACTCTGTATAATTTATGCATGGTGTTTTACAACCCATGTTTTACTTCCATTTTATGTACTTCCTTGTTTTCAAACCCCACCCCCGTAAGTCAAAAATCAAAAAACAGCATTGAAAAGACTAATACTGCAGCACAGGAATCATAAACTAAACATCATGGTTTGCAAGACCGTTAAATAAGAAAATTTTGTTCAATTCTGCTTTCAACTATGTTAGGTATTTGTGAAAGTACACAAAATTGAACAGCAAATTAAGCATTTCACTGCAACTTCACTCTGAGTCTGAATTCTGATTAGATGCATTTTCAGCTAATTCTGCTATTTTTTGAACTTAAACACAATTTCATTCAACACTTACAAAGCAAATATGAATAAAAAGAAGATAATGGCTTTATATTAATTTGTACATGGAGTATTTGAATTTAAAAAGTTATACTTCAACATCCTATATAACTCCAGAAAACACAACTTACAGCATCAATTTGATCTAGAGAAATTTTTCCAGTGTTCTTTTGGATGCTGTAATCTGGGCCGACGTAAGAATGGCTGAAAAAGAAAGCAAGCAGTATGGCATCATTTAAAGCAGTTCCAAAATATTTTTAAGTTTACAAATTTAGAAATAAAATAATTTATCAATTATAATTTATCAATTATCAATTTATCAATTATTTATCAAAATAATTTATCACTTAAATTATCAATTATAGGCTGCAAATATTTCGTATCAGGCAAAAACAAGAAACCAAGTAATTAGGGTCATAAAGCCAGCATTAGAGCAAATATAGCAAAGAAACCCTCTTTCCCTTTATCTGAAAGGAGAGGTGAGGGATAATATAGGATTTAGGTGAGAGACACCACTGAAGATCATCTAGTCCAACCCCTGCTCAAAATGGTGTTTGCTACCACAAGTTGCTTAGGATCTCAAAAAGCTAGGTTTTGAGCATATCCAAGACAGACTCATAACTTTCTGAGCAACCTGTTCCAATGTTCAACCACCCTGTCAATAAAAAAGTGTTGTCTTCTATTTAGGCGCAATTCCCTGTAAACCAGTTTCTGCCCATTGCCTCCTGGTCTATCACTGGATACCACTGAGAAGACTCTTACTCTTTCTTTACTCCTCCTTATTAGACATCAATTTACATGCACTGATAAAATGCACACACACACTTCCTGAAATTTATCTCCTCCAGGCCGAAGAGCCTCAGTTCTCTCAGCCTCTTCTTGTACATATGGCAGAGCCCAGGATTGGACACAGTCCTGCAGATGTGGTCTCACCAGTGATGAGCAGACCAGAAGAATCATCTCCCCTGACCTGCTGCAAGTGCCCTTCCTAATGCCATGCAAGAGGACTGCTAGCTTTCTTTGCTTCACAGGTACCCTGGTGGCTCACAGCTTGTTGTCCAGCAGGACCCCAAGGTCCTCTTCTGCACTCACAGCCAATCAATCCTCAACTTATGCTAGCACATGAGGTAATCCTCCCCAACTGCAAGCCTTGCTATTTCCCTTTTTGAACTTCACAGGGTTCCTGGGAGCCCATTTCTTCCTCCTGTCCAAGTCCATCTGAAAGGCAGAGCACCCATCTGGTGCAAACCACTCTCCCCAGTTTTATATCATGTGAGACTTGACAAGTACACACTCAATTCCATCACCCAGGGCAATAAAGTAGAAGCTAAAGAAAACAGGACCCTAGGTACTCCACTAGGTATTGGTTTCCAGCTGGTCTTAACATCTCTGATCATAAACCTTTGAACAGTGCACCTAAGAGTTTTTAGTCCACCTCACTGTCCATTTACTCAGCCCATACTTCATCAGTTGTCAATGAGGTGTTACAGGTGTCAAAAACCTTGCTAAAGTCAAGATGAACAATATCCAGATTTCCCCACCCCATCTATTGAGTCTTCTATGACAAAATGACCAGCTATGAGGTTAGTTAAGAACAATTTCTCATCCACACCTCTATGCTGACCACTCACTGTCACATTCTTTCTGTATCTGCAAATCAGATAAGGATTCTTCTCCTTATTCTTTGTGAAACCAGGGTCACTTTTTGCTTTTTTCCAGTAAAAAAGAATCTTTCTACTTTGCCATTTGTGTACCATAAAAACAAATTTAAACCCCCCTGATGTATCACTATGGATATCTACTAGGGGGAAAAAGTAAAATCTCAAAATCTAAAGAGTAACAGTAAATCTGGGATGGCTTTTCCTGCATTACTGACATATCCATACAGTTTAAGCCCTAACTAAAATAGCACAGAAATTTATTTACATGTGCCGTCTCATCTTTCACTCATACTGCTCAAAGAAGTTTCTTTTGAAAGCTCAGTAAGTCCAGGTAACCCTACACTACAGCAGAGACAGTCACACAGACATTGTCACCCAAGTAGTTTCAAATCAAACACAAGCATCTAATGCCCAGCTTTTACCTTGAAACTTTAGAGACTTTTTGAATGAAGATATATGCAGAGCTGCAGAACAGACCCAGGGAAGTTCTTACAGCAAAACCCAGAACCCAACTGAACTCAAAAGTTGACAGTATTACAGGCAATAAAGTAAAAAGGGGCTTTGGATACAGATTATTGGTCCAAAAAGCAGGTTGCAAAGTCCAGGTAAGAACAAATTTCTTTGCAAGGGGGATTTTGTAAGTAACTTACAAGGACCATACCTTAAGTCTTTGAAGGCATGCAGAATTTAACTCCAGGGAAAAAGGCATTTTGCTAAATGACAATACCAAGTGCTACACATTATTCTGTGACATTTCAATACTGTGAAATATAAAAGCATATAACTAACAGCTGATTTCACTACAGTACAAACAGTGTTTAATTATACGTACGTTTATTTGTTCCTTAGTCTTATTTCTGGATGCACTGAAACACTAAACAAGCTTACTGTACTTATTAGATTTTTCCCATTACACAAAGGGGATAAATAATTTAAAGTTTTTAAACCATGTCTGCCTATTATTACTAATTTTACCATAGAAGCATCCAATTCCCTTGTAGAAACAGATCTGCATCACTTTATTTAAGTAAACTATGAACAAAACAGGAATTACACTCACAACAGTATTACAAGTAAAGCACAAAACAACAGATAACAGCTGTTTCTTAGGCACCTTCATTTTTTCGTGGGTTCTGTTTGATCTGGTTTGCTTGTAAAACAACCAGTTAGGGAAACCATGCAGGAAGTGATCACATCCCAGAATGAGTGTTGGTAACTTCTTAAGCTGCTCTACCATCATCACTTTAGGTCATCAGCTTGTAGCCTACAGCATCTATCAGAATCATACCAATACTGAAAAAAATTGGTAAGGTGAAGAAAACTACTTCTTCCTAGAATCCATAGAAAGGACTGACTTGGGTAGAGAAGGTCCAAAGAGAAGACACAGAAGTTTTCCTACAATTGAATGAGGAAAGCCTTCAGAAGTTACTGCTAAAAATAGGACATGCTCTTTGCATCTTGCTGACCATTGTATCTGGACTTTGTAGAAAACTCCGTTGCGAGGACAGAAAACTCAAAGCTAAGAGGGGCCAGGAGGGAAAAGAAGAAATTCTACTTTTCAGATTCTGAAAAGGTCAAATATTCTTATCATGGTAAGCAAACAGGAAATGTTATTAATTTGTCACATTAAAAAAATAGTATGTGACCTTTGCAAGGTCAAATTTTCTTGATACCACTAACCAGAGTGCTGAGCCCTACAAACTACCTTCAAAAATTATGCCAGTCTGAAAACACATTACAACACAAACTAACCAGGTTTGTGATCATTCTCACTTTCTTCTCATATTTTTTCCTTTCAGTTTTAGTTCGTATTTGGACTCATTCTTTCTTCTATATGACATAGCTATTGAGATTACTTCCTGACCAAGCTTTGTTCTCACCTAGAAAAATCTATAGTTCCTCTTCATGTATTTTTGTGATTTACTGGAATGCAAGCAGCAATGTCTTCACCTTCCACTTTAAAAGTTTTATTTCACCTCCATATGTCAAGTCCTCTCTCCATTCAGCCCGATTCAATCACTTAGAACCTGTTCCTTCTAAAATCCAAATCTTAGTTTTACCAGATGTTTTCTAAACACATCTTGCAACCAAAGATCAGTACATACATTCACACAGCAGCTGACCAAGAAACAGTCTCCGCTACATCAATGTTTCCAAGAATGAGACCTATGTCTTTCAAATAAACAGCTGTAGGACAGTTCTGATAAATATTTTATTTGTGCATCACAAGATTTAGTAAGGATATGAAGGACACTTTGTAGGTGTTGAGGATAGTGAATAATACCAGTCTCTCAGTGTGCATTTTTGCTTGTGAGATGAACGTAAGTAAAAAGGAGGGTGAATATATCTGCATGAGTATTGTGTTATCCATTTAAAAAATCCAGTCTTGCAAAATACTTGGTTTCTCTTTCAAAATTATGAACTATCATTTTAAGACAGAATTAACACAAACATTTAAGTGTTGTTTGTAAAGGATGTTAGAAGATCACTTAGTTCCACACGCCACTTAAAATGTGATTATTGCCAACACTAGTCAGGTGAGCCGTAGGTTTTTCTAGCTGAATCCTAAAAATTTCCATGAACTAAGATTATCTGCCTCTGGGCAATCTGCTGCACTATCATTCTAGCATAGACATTTTTCCTAATGTTTGATCTAAACCTCCCAAGCTGCTAAATGTGACCACTGTCATTTGTTAAATCCTCTGCTGCCACTGAAAATTCCAATACCACAATGTCTGTCCTCCAAACAGTTGTAGGCTGCTGTTTGATCTCCTCTAAGCTTCTTTTTCACTGGACTAAACTAAGACAACTCAGCTTCTCCTTACAACTCATTTATAGGCCCAGTCTTACAGTAGTGTGATGGGATTACAGACAAAGGGTTTTCTCCATCTGAAATTACTCCTGATGAATATTTTGAACAGTAGAATGTTAGAAGCCTGGAAATCCCATATAAAGCAGGAGTTGCAAAAGTGTTCTTCTCACACATTTAGATATTAAAGCTCCATCTCTATTAAATTGTTAATGTTTCAGCAAGTTAAATCTCTTTGTAGCCTACTGTGAGCATGTGAAATCCCTAAACACAATTTTGCATCAAATATTTTAACATTTTAACTAAAAATGTTCTCTTTTTTTTCGGCCTAGTACAAATAGTACTAGAAAGCACCAATGAAACAGAAGAGGATAAAAAGAGTACTAAGTCACAGACAAAATACATATCTAGTCCAGAACCATCCAATTATAAAATACATGTTATTCCATTTTAAAAAATAATAATGACCGTGGTTAAAATATCTATGAAGGCATAATACACACTAAAATAACCTTCTCTGAGGACTAGATAATTTCTAAGTCCCAAGCAGATATGAATAGGTGCCAAAGCATGGGTGGGACATTGAAAACTAAGCAATGCTCTGTAACCTTCAATTGTATGCTCTTTTCATTAATTTCTAAGCTTTTGTTTCCCTCACAGTGGTCTATTGACATCTGCCAAAAATAAAATACTGCTCTACAAATTCAGATAATGAAGGTAAAGGAAAGTCTACAACTAGCTAATATTCTCCTTTCTCATGAGCAAGATGAAGCAAAATGAATCACAGATTCACAGAAATAAATAACAGAGACACCTGTCTGCTTACTGCCAGAGGTTGCTTTTCAAGTTGCAAGGTCTGATATATTTTGTTCATTTTAAAGGAACTTCCAAACAGGCAACTTGGAAGCATTTATATAATTTTTTCAGTTAGTGACAAAATAGACTGGAAACAGTCCCTCCATTTTCATAACTGCAAAATGGAAGTGATTTACCAGTTGTATAACATACATATTCAAGGTAACATAAGAATGTACAAAAATACCCTTTAGCATCAATGTGGGGTATAGTATTCCTGTTAAAGTACCTTTATTTGGAATATTTCCTATTTCCATATTAAAAAAAAAAAAGCACAGACAGGACTGATTCTGATCCTGAAGGACTGTTCCACTTACATAGAACAGAGCATACATCAAAAGAAATTGTCAATTTCTCAGTAATTACTCCTAGAGAGCACAGTTTATAAAAAGCTAACTTAATTGCTCTTGATCTTCAAATTGAGAAAGGTATACCACTGAGCTGTATTTTTACAATCCCAGTAAGATGTAGGGTAATAAAATCATGGAAGGTTATTGACATTCAGAAGTACCCCCAGCTATGTAACAGTAACAATAACACTGCAATCCCTGTTTTCCCTGCTCTTGAACAAAGTTCAATCATATGTAAATAAGCAGAGAAACAATGAAAGCTATTTTTTCTATTCTGATTTACACTAAAAACAACAAAACATAAAGCTCTTCCTATATAATAAAATTTATGAGACTTTTAAAAATCAAAATAAAATGTCAGGATTTGGGAACAGATAGCTTAAGCAGTACAGCACCAAAGAAAATAAGGAGCATGATCCAGCAAACTAGACCTGCATCCCAATTCCTCATGCAGTGTTGCCATGATGGAGTCCCAACACTTCCATTTCTAATTCATCCAACATCATTTCAATGATCTTAATGCTAAGATGCATGTGTTCAAAAACAGCTTTCATTGCTGACATCCAATATTTAAGTAAATTTCTATGCTTAGAGACATTAAAAATTCTAGAAAAACAAACACCTGAGCAACCTGATCTAACCACATCTGTATTGAGCACTGGCTAGATTAAATCATCTCCAAAGGCTCACTTCAAGCTAAATTATTCCATGATTCTAAACCAGCTGACTCTAATCATATGGACTTTGTCCTCCTGCATGACCATTGTAAGAAAAGTCTCCCATATAAAGTGGTAAAAAGCAATCACATCTATAAGAAAGAGACCAGAGTTCTCTGCTTACCCTCTTCTACAAATAAAGTAGAAAGCTTATATACATATATATATACATATATATATCTATACACACACACACACAACACTAAGAGGGAGGCAAACTATTTAATGGTTCACACTTGCAGCAATCTACATAGGTCCATTAAAAGAAAAAATTAGTACTCCATTCATCAACGACAAAATCTTCCAAGAAGAGTAGAAAGCATAGAATATTTGCAACAAGGAAGGTCCATGCTCTGAGCAGTGTCATTTGGAATCTGTTTTGTTCATAAAGGAGCTTAACAACCTCGCACTTGCTATTAAAAAAAAAAAAACAACAAACCTTTATAAAAGCTACAACTATCTTTTGTCACTTAGAAGCAACACAAGTCCTATAAATTATGTTCCATGCCATTTATAAAGCTTTTGTTAAGTTGAAGAATTACTTCTGAGTTGTTTTTTTTCAAAGCCAATCACACAGATAAGGTCTGTAAAAATCCTGTACCCAAGGCATTCTACCAAAACAATTACTTTAATCTGTATGAAGGAATACACTCATGCTTTCACTTTATACTACCTGAGATGATTAAGCAGAGGTTGGAGTCTCTCATCAGACTGTATGGCAGGTAGTGATCGTGCTGTCAGCTGGAAGAAAAAAAGGAGTGTAATTAATAAAATATTGGCTTAAAAAAAATTGATAGCACAGGGCAGGAATTATGTTAGAAGTCACACTGCGTTGTTACAACCTTATACAACATTGGCTAAGACATAATTTCTCCCATTAAAAATAATTAAGCACAGCCTTCCAGAATCTGAAGCTAGCAGAAATATTTACAAGTTAACAAAGAGTGAAAAATCATTTTTCTAGAATTACAATGCTGTTAGAATTAATTAGCAAGACATAATTAAAAGTGGTATACATTTTTCCAAACATATTTGAACTAGAAGTCATATTGTGCCTAGATAGCCTTCTACCAATGAAAACACAATCCATGAAGCCATATCATGTATTATTTACATTTGTATAAAAGCAATTCACATAGTATTTAGCACTATGTGACTTTTATATAAACATGCCTCTGTGTACACTTTTTTTTTAAATGGGGATAACCTGTTCTGCAATTTGATTGTTCAAAAATTTCATGTGACTAGTTAAAACATTCACAGTTTTCTGCAAAAATAAACCTAGCAATCTATAGATCAACAAATACATATCACACTATTGCAGAATATTAGTTAATTGGTGTATTAACTAAAGTAACTGGAAAAATAATGTATTAAATTTGCTACATATCAGTATATAAGAGGGCTATCTTCACCTATAAAAGCTACATGGCACTTTGGATAATTCTGACATGTATCTAAAATAAAACATTGAACATAAACAAGCATTTCATGATCCTGTGGCTGCCAAGTTAGGCTGTATTTTGAAAACTACCTTTGAACAAATTAGAAATTTCAAGATTTCACACTGTATAAATAAGCATCAAGTTCTTAAGTATTTTACAGGTAACTCAAAAATAGCATGCAGTATTAATTAATTTAATTGGTATATATACTAATTAAAAATATGTCACTCCTGAAAGACCGCCCATTCATTACATCCATTTCACAACCTTTGCTGCTAGACACAAGTCAGACTGGGATCAAATCTGGAACTTGCACCTCAAGCTCACAACACCATCCACCAAGTAAATGAGAGGAGGTTTGAAGCAGGTGTCTGCCAAGGGAAGGTTGAAGCTACAGAACACAGGGACAGCAGGGAGGGAGGGAGGGCCCATTCTGCTGCTGAGGGAGCCCTGGATTGCAGCCATCACTGTCTCACAACATGGCTCTTCTCAGTCCCAGGTAACCCAAATGTACTCATCCCATCTGACTGCTGCAGAAAACGTTAACCTGGTGCTCTCAGCAAACCATTCATCTTCCTTTTAAAGAAGGCAGCTATCTTGGCAATTACAGCATGATCTAAATTCCCTTGTTTTATGGAGCTAGATTGAGATGCATATGATACACTAAAACTTCAGTAAACTCTGCATTTATTCAGAAGTTTCTTTTAATTAAAAAAAAACAAACCTCATTTTCCAATGTCCTCTATAAAGTAACACTCTAATTTTGTTTTAAACACAATCACAAAATCAGAAATTATTTCTGAAAAGAAGCCTTCTAAACACCAACCATAGTTATCAGAACAAAGACTGAACCACATGAAATACCACATGCTTCCTTCTCCATTATTAAAAAGATACAGAAAACAGTGTTTGTGTGCACACTCAAATACACAAGTATAATTTCACATACAACTATACTGTATTTTCCTTTATGCAGTACTTGAAACACTGCATTTAAGACTGGATATTTATGACAGTCTGACTGGACAATGATGTAAGAAGCAAAAAAAAAACCAAAAAAAAACCCCAGAAAAACAAACAACAAAAAAACACCACCACCACCACCCACAAAAAAACAAAACAAAACAAAACAATTACATTCAAAACCTGAAAAAGTATCAACACTATTATCAAAGTTGTATATACAATAAACTACAGTTCTGTGGAAGCATTATCAATTAACAGAACACTGGTTTTAAACTAGTTTAGGAGATTTGTAGTAATTGAGGCAGAACCAAGACCAAGTGATCTTTAACCAAGATTTTTCTTGATGCTGGAATGAAAGAATATGGAAGGAGTGGCCCATGCTTGGAAGTTTCAGGATACACCATTAAAGGGCAAAAAAAACAATCCCTTAAAGTCAAACGAGAATCCACACAGCCAATATTTTTCTGAATCTGCAAATCTTAGGAGCAAAACAAGTCCACATTTTCCTCTATTATGTTGCCTGGACAAGGTAATGTTCTCTATAGATTATAGTCTTGTGAAAATAAGATCTAACAGTTTTCAAATCTTAGAGCAAATACTTTGTCCAGTTATTTCAAATGTTTATTTTCAGGAAGATGTGGGATCCTCATGACACTGCTCTATTCTATGTAACACTAAGGATAACCTTCCTTAAACATAGTTGAGGAAACCTCATCAAAATATTTGCACAAATTCAATTGAAAGAGCACATTTTCCTTCAACTTGCCTGGATCATAATAAAAAGGTAACATTTTCAAATATAAAGTTTCTTCTTATAACCTTATGTGTTTATTAACAGAGTCACATCGTAAATAAAAGCAGCTTTTACAAGGGTCATGGTAAATAACTGCTAGTGTTTTTAAACAGCTAAGAATTTTATGAACTTTTTCAACAGCATTTTTCTAAAAGTTGATCCCTATTACATACCCCAAACTGAGATTCTGAAGACTTTTTCCAACCTCTCTGAAATGAAATTCAGACAAATTCCTGCAAGCACAGCCTTGCTTTCACCTCTGTATGATACTCAACATAAAGATCATCATAGCAGAGAGAAAAAAAAACAAAAGCATGACATTCGACATTTTAGATACATGAAAGACATCAAAATGTTCTCAAGTAAAGAGCACAGCTCCATCCTCTAAGTGTGTTGAAGCTATTTAATTTACAAAGAACATAAAACACTGCTGACAAGATAATTCAAGTCCCAAGGCCTGGATGATCAGAGGAGGGGGCAGAGCGAGCCACAAACAGGCACATGCAAACACCTCAGAGTTAAACTGAGATGGTGACCTTACCACCTCAAGTTCAGCAATAAGACTGAGGGACAGTTTTTCCAAAGTTACCATGGCTCAAGACCTGGCTCAAAATCAGTTTGTTGCTGAAAAGCATTGCTTGTGGGTTTTTTTGTTTTGTTTTGTTTTGTTTTGGTTTTCTTTTTCATTTCATAAACTGTTTTTAACCTCAATTCAGTTGTGCCACTGATCACAAGACTGAAGAGATCAGTGTCTGCCCCTCTACTTCCCCTTACCAGGGTGCTGAAGACTGCAGTGAGGTTTCCCCTCAGTCTCCTCCAGGCTGAACAGACCAAGTGACCTCACCTGCTCCTCATACGGCTTCTCCTCAAGGCCCTTCACCACCCTCACGGCCTCCTCTGTACTCCAGCCCAATGTCTTTGGTATATTGTGGCACCCAAACCTGCCCCTGGCACTGAGGTGAGGCTGCCCCAGTGCAGAGCACAGCAGGACAATCCCCTCCCTTGCCCATCTGGCCATGCTGGGCCTGATGACCCTAGGGCAGGGTTGGCCCTGCAGGGCACTGCTGGCTCAGATGTGACTTTCCATCATCCAGGACCCCAAAGTCCCATTCCACAGCACTGCTCTCCTGCCTCTCATTCCCCAGTCTATGCACATAACCAGCGTTTGCCCATCCCAGCTGCAGAATCTGGAACCTTCCCTTGCTAAACTTCATATGGTTGGTGACTGCCCAGCCCCCTAATTTGTGGAGGTCTCCCTGTAGGACCTGTGCCCAGCTTACTGCCTGACCTACCTGTGCCCAACAAATGCACTGTGGTCTATTTGCTCCCATTAAATGCATCACTCAGTTGAACATGAGCCTGCACAATAGTGAACTGCAAGAGGGAAAGAAGGTAAAAGCTTCTGTCCATAAAAAATGGAAACAAAGATATGAGTAAAATATGACATCATAGTGCTACCTGCAGCAGTAACTGATCTAAAGGAATGGTATACAATTAGAAATTATCTTTCATGGAATGAAATAAAATTACTTTTTGCTCTACTAATCCAACACTACTTTACCTATTCAGGTCTTTCTCTTGAACTTTTTGAAACAGAGATTGCCTTTAGCGATAGCTATTTAACATTAATAGGCACTACACTTGTTCCAACTCATTAATACTAGACAAACTTTATTCAAAGATCTGTTTGGCCAACATTTTAAGATGTTTTCTAAATGCAACCAATCTAACAGAACATCGAATTCTATGTAACCAAACTATTCATGTTACTTTTATTGACAACACCACAGCCATGCCATATCTGAAAGTCAGAATAACATATCCCAGCTTTCCCCCTTCACTAAGAATAACTGAGAAACAAGAGAAGACAGTAAGATGCTTTCTGGGAAAGTTTTTACCTTAATTCTGGATTTTTTTCCTTAACCCTAGTTTATCTAGATTAGTTATCCTTCTGGAGTATTTGTTTCATCAAAAGAAAAGCCAATCTTCAGGAGATGCTACAAAAGCCTTTGGGAAGCTTTCCTCTCCTCATTCCCATTTCAAGATACGAAACAGGTTAAAAATAATGCTGTAGAAACATTTTAGTTCTACTCCCTTAAAGACTGTCATAATATTCACTATATTGTTAAAGATACACTACACACATCTCAGAGTGGTCTGAACATGAATTGTGCAAATATTCAGCAAGATTACGATAAATAGAAGGCCTTTAAGGCTCAGTTCACTTACACAGAGTCCAACTATAAGGCCATGTTTTTATATAAAAAGGGAAACTCTACCATACAATGACATTTCAAACATAAATTGTTCACGTAAAATCTTTCCCACTGCAATCCGCCTTCAGCAACAAAAACTAGTTTTCATGTACATTTTTTTCTAGAATTCAGCCTAAACGGAGAAAGTAATCATTGCAGAAGACTTATTAATGCATTTCTCTCTGATTAGAAGCATTGTTGATGAATAGAAGCTGTAAAATCTTAAAACAACTTCATTTTCAACAATATCTGAATTTTGGCTGGCTATTCTCTAAAATGTAGTATTAAAGAATATGAATTCACCAGTAAGGCATTTTAATGCACCAGGCACCAAAATACTTCCTTTAGATTAAATTTCAGACACAATGCCTAGAAAGGTTTTGTACTTCTGAGAAAGCCTTAATATTACTTTGGTTTGTCTTTATTTTTTTTTTTAAGATATTTCAGAATTATATTAGCTGGTTTGTATGATTTTGCACTAAGAAGTCATGAGATGCATACATTGCCAGAACCCAAGAATTCGAGTTAATTACGCTCCAGAGACACACCTTCAACATCCAACTAAGCTGCAGGCTGTCTCATACCGACCAAAAGGGATTGATTTTGAAACATCAGCTATGGTGCCAATGTTATTACAAAATGTCACAATGCAAATGCTATGCAGCTGGGGAACCTGGAATAAGAGAGCAGTGTTTGCATGCCAGTATGCTGTTGTACCTAGACAGTTGACATTTTAACACTGATCAATTTTCTTTAGAAAAAAGTTGGGGTTTAACCTTTCGCAGCATCTTACGAATCTCGAGCACTGTACAAAATTAATAAGTAATTTTTGCCAAGGCTTCTTCAGCTATTAAAAGTTATTTCAGCAGCACTTACAGTGAAATATGCTCAATAAAAGCTACACCAAATAATTAATGTTACATCTATTCCACAACACACAACCTATATAAACAGGAAATAATATTCTTCAAAACTAACAAAGCTATGGAAAAAATGCTTTCGACATTATCAAACTTTTTTTTTAATGCATCAATATAATTTAATACATAAAGCATATAGATTATTTCCATCTAGTATCACCAAGTTTACGGAAGAAAGGAAATTAATACAGATTAGCATTACTGGGCTTCTAGTACAAATGTAACAATTCTGACATTTCTAAAGCACGGGAAAAAATTTCCCTTTTGAATCTCTAGTGGAAGATATAAGTGCCAATATAAGGCTGAACTTGGTTTTGTGAGATTTACTTTTGTTTTGTTTTTTAATTACATAAAACTCCCCACCAACTCCTCACACACACACATCTCTTCACAGTAACACAAGCTAGCCAAAAGAAAATCACACAGAACACAAAGTGGCCTTTTATGTTTAAGGAAAGCAAATCAAAGGCAGCAACTAACTTATTCAAAAACAAACAAACAAACAAAAGAATTAAAGTTTTATTATTAGCACTGTCATTTTCTTTTTGGACTCTAAAAGGCACAGTAGTTATCAATGTTCCTTCGATGCTATATCTAAAAATTTAAAACTTATACATGATTATAATAAAATATAAATTATGTTGCAAAATATATATTCTAAATACTAAATATTACATATATAATGTATTTTTTCATTTTGCCGGTTAATTCAAGCTGCCACAGGGTAAATTTTCCATAAGAGAAGAAACAAATTAAGATTTGTGAAAAGTGTTCTTGCTAGCATGTCCTAGATATTTACCTAATACTTTAAGAACTCTGAAGAAACCAAAGTCCACTAATTTCAGCTCAGCATTTGTCAAATGCACTGAGAATAATAACTGATGTTTTCCTGAGGCACTTGCTTCTGAAAGTAATTGATTTCTTTTTTCCATTTAGTAACACCTAGGCTTTCATATTCACACTGAGATGTAAATAACACCTGGATTGGAGTCTCCTATTTAGTCTTTAAAGCAAAATTTTTCAATCCTTAAACCTTGTTTAATTGCTAAATGAACTGTTGCTGGGTGTTGCAGCATTATTACTTGTGCATATAATCATTTCACTTGCATGGGAGCATGACAGCTTGTACATTAACTCATCTCTTGTACTTTTTTGCATACTAAAATAAAGCTGAAGTTGATAGTTACGAAGATGCTCATTAGATATTTTCCCCCCAAAATAAGTTGTTGATTCCATCTTAGAACAGCGTGTAGTGTGTTTCAGGCTTTAATTACATGTAGATTGAAGAAGATATTTAAGAAGCTACCTTGTCAGCAAAATCCAAATCTTCTGTTAAATAACACTGCTTCCCAAAGTTGTGAAGGTTCTTCAGTGATTTTATCAACTGTTTCACCACTGAGTCAGCCTTTACAGAGAGCTTTATCAACTTTTAATTTAGTCCTCAGTCCTTTTTTTGTATCAGCTTCCAGACACCTAGTAATTTCCAAACCAAATAAATAGTGTACTGGAACACTTGCCTTCGCAGCAAGCATAGGAAATGAGATAGTTTCTTTTATTTCACTATGAACTTCTGATTCATCCAAACAGTTCTTCATCTCTTCACTACTGCTTACTATTCTTTGGCTGCATGCAGACCTTTTGTTTCTTTTTCTGGCATCATTTATGAACAGTTTGTTGTTTTTCCAGTCTTTCTCCCACGTTCACAGACTAAATTGTGAATCCAGTACTCCAAAGTGACTTGGAATGTATTCCTCAGTTCAACTATACAATGATGTTTTAACTTGCATCCATGGAGCATTACAGTTCAACTATACAATGATGTTTTAATTAACTTGCACCCATGCAGCATTACTGAAGTGGGAGACAATAACTCAGACAGCACTGATTTCCCCTGAATGTTATGATTTTAAAGTTTCACACACACACACCCTGCCCCTTGCACTTCATTCATGAGAAGGAAATAAAGCCAAAATCTCTTCATAAAATCTCTTCTTGGTAGAAGCTATCAGCCAATATCACACAAGAAGCATTTGGTAAGAACGTATGAAAAACTATTATTTAAAGACCCTCAAAGTCACTGTCACAAACTATGGTAGGTGTTTCCCATCACAAACTTCATCAGTGTAGCACTGTGTTCCAAAACTGCTTTAAGAACAACCACACTAGCAAAAGTTCTCCAATGCTGAAGACTGTATAGTCAAAAAGAGAAGAAACAACTCCCTATATACCCATCCAATATACTTGATTAAAATCTCTTTTTCCGTAGTCATCGTTACTACTGTAGGGCTTCATCAGTGTAGGCCTTCATAAAAACCTTCAGTTAAAAACTGTTATGTATTTTATCTTTACAAACTCTATTACTAAAGTCCTATGCACTACAGGAAATAAATGTCTGCTACTATGAAGCTGAGGACCCGGTGGTTCCTTAGCTTCGAGGTTTGAAATAAAGGTCCAAGAAGGCTCTTAGGGCAAGATGTTCATTCTTCGGAGAGGAGAGACCAAGAGGGGGAGGCAGGGATCCCAGGTAACTTTTGAACTCATCTGGGGAGGGGGTGGTGGTTCAGGTAAATGATTGGACCAAGGCTGATGGTCCAGGGGCAGGGTCAGGGTTAAAAATAGGACAGGGGAAGGACAACCTGGGACAGATCACATCCATCACAGGGGTGTAACAGGAACATTGGGAAAAACACTTTAACAAAACTAAACAAGAACTTATCCAAAACCCACCACCACACTACTGTATAAAATCAGTTACCATAAATCAGTTATATTACAGAACTTCACAAAAGATATTTAGATTTTATTAGCAACAGGATTTTACAACTGGGAATCGATTATCTGTCCAAGTTCTAGGCTTCCCTCTACAAGAGAGATGGATATACCAGAAAAAGACCAGCACAGGGCCACAAAGATGAAGGGACTGGAGTATCTGTTATGAGGAAAGACTGGGAGAGTTGGAACTGTTCAGCATGGAGGAAGGAAGGCTCTGGAGGATTCTAGCACTGCATGTGAATACCTGAAGGGAGGGTGCAAAGAGGACAGAGCCAGGTTCTTTCCATGAGTGACCAGTGACAGGGCCAGACGAAATCTGGGCAACGAACTGAAACACAGGAGATCCCATCTGAATATCAAGAAACACTGTGTATTGTGTATTGCGTATTTGGTTTTCACCAACTGTGATTCACAATGTGACTGAGGTTTGAATGCACCTCTGAAGATCATCTGCTCCAACCCTTCAGATCAAGCAGGCTCATCTAGAGCTGTTTGACCAGGACCGTCCAGGCAGGGTTTGAGTATCTCCAAGGATGGAGACTGGGCAGTCTCCCTGGGTAACCTGCTGAAAACCAAATGCACAATACCTAATACAGCCCATGATACACTACCAAGTATTTCTGAACTGCTAAGCCTTCCTGTTTTGCATGCAAGAGCTTCCATTCTCTAAGCAGCCTCCAAAGTCCACATTTTCATCTGCATTGCAGGGAAATTTTAAGAATTAGTCCTGATTTTCCTAATAAATTCTAAGAAGATTGTCAAGTCCTTTTTCAGGAGGATGAAATGAAGTCATTTTTTGGAAACGAGATCATTTGAGTCTTAGATTTCCTTCAAGGAAAAATTATTAACAAAAATCTTAAAATCATTTGTTCTTAGGGACCAGGATTACTTACTGAAGTTGACCCTTATCAAGGATGTGCTCTTATTCAGTCCTTAATAAGATAGAGACACTAACATGTAAGGAAAAAGGATATTATTGCAAAACATTTTTCTGTGTTTAATGAGCTCCTCAAATCTCCATATACTTACTTTTTTCCCTTGACAAATTTACTATACAATTTCAAATAAGTTTAAATAATCCTTAGGAACTCCACACGTGATCTTTAGTAACAAACAATATAGAAAAGATTTTATTACAACAGCCCACATGACACCAATCTCTTGCTTTCAAAACTCAGAAAGCAGCATTTGAATTTCAATTGTTTCTTTCTCTCAATGTGGTACGGCTTGAAAATAATTGTTTTGTTGCTACAACTTAGAAAAATATCCATCTTATAAAAGTAAAAAGCTATTTGGAACACTTTTGCTCATTTTTGCATATTTTACAATATTGATTATCTTTTATTAAGAAGCAAAATCAAACCTTGCCAGCCTTTGATAGTTTTAAGCCCCAGTTTCCCTCATGTTCAAGTACCAGTGATTACATTCTTATCTTTAGTGAGTAGAGCTAAAAACATGACAGGCACTCAAATTTCATACAGCTAAAACCTAGGATTAATCTGAGCCTACTTATCATCATTTTCCAACATTTTACTTCACCTCAGCTCTCAATTGCCAGTAACAGCAATGACACTTCCCAGACATGAGTAAGAGTTAATGTATAAATATTTTCTTTCCAAAACAGAAAGGGACATTTGTATCAAGGAAAACTATTAGCAAGTCCAACAACATGCAATGCTCTGATCTTTTTAAAAAGTTGATTATCTGCATTTACAATTATTCTAAATATTTTACTTCTGAATAAACAAATACACTCTGACATAAGAACGCTTCCCCCAGGAGTACATTTCATGAAGCAGAAAACCAAGCCTTCAAAAAAGCTACTTATTTATAAAACATAAATATTGCTGCCTTAAAACTTAACTATGGAAGCGGGACCTCCGTTTGAGCCTTATCAAGGCCTGTGGCTCCGTGCCTTTCAGAGCAGAAGTGCACACAGCAAGCTGCTAAAGTGCAGCTGAAGCTGGTGGCTTCAAGCCCCAGGGACGTTCTCCTTCCCAGCCCCTGGCAGGCAGGCTGCTGCCAGCCGCTGGCCCCAGCCAGGCTGACCAGGTACTCCTCATACACTGTGCAGACACTGCTGGCCACCTCCAGAACTCCACACACACAAAAACAGGCACCACAAGACTATGGAGTCCAGCAACCAAAAGTAAGTTGTTTGAAGCCTGATGAATATATAAAGGAAAACCAACCCAAATAAATGCTAAATCAGGTACTGTAAGTGCATTTCAGAAGACCAGGTAAGCTACTTTACAGTAATGCCTTCAAATACAAGGAATTACTAAAAAAGAGTTTTTATGAAGAAGGTACTCTCCAAACATTAGTCTTTGAACACATCTGGTATCCATTTTTGAAAGCAAGAACAACGTTGTTAAGCAAAACCAGTTACCAAATATCCTTTGTATTCTTGTATCCTTCTAACATTCTTCAAACCACAGTTTACGACCCATTGGGAGCCATGAAGATATGCAATGGTATTGGCCAAGTGTCTGGCAACAGACCGCAGAAGTTTGGTTTCTCCTAAGTTACAGCAGTTCAGCACCCTCAGGGCAGAGAAACAGAGGATGTAATTACTACTGGCAGAAGATCAGAGCCTGTAATCAGTAGTTCAAGTATTTATATTAGCCAAGGAACTCTTGCTGCTAGCATCAAATCTGTTTCACCATGGCTGCCGAGTAATTATAAAGCCCTAAAGGATCTCTAAGCTGCTCACAATTACTTGCAGCATGCTCTCATAAGAGAAAATAACCCATGTAGAGAAAGAGTACATAAAGTACATAAAAAGCTACTTTCCACATAGTTCAGCAAAGCCATTGTTAAATATAGTATGTACAGAATAAGGTCTATACACAATTAAAAGTTACAAGCTATTAGATCTAAATACATATCATATCAGTCATGTTCTGGGTAGTTTATCAACACAGTAACAGCAAATAAAAATTTTAAAAATCACTTACCAATGAGAGTCAGCTTACTAATTCTTTTGCAGATTGGTTTGGTATAACCCCTGGACACCAAAATGGCTCCAAAGCCCTCACTGAACTGGGACCAGGTGAACTGAGTGACATTTTTTTAATATATACCCATTAGCTACTTATTTCGTGAAACAATGTTCACAAGTCCTACTAAGCATACTTCCTACAGCACCCAGCACATTGTATCATCCTTATGACCATAAAAACACAGATTCCAAACCTGCACAGTTCTTTAATTTTGCTTTTTACAAACATTTGCTCTAATACTTACTGAAAATCATTTGAAAGCCCATTGTCCATTTTGCATAAGAAAATTAGGTTCTTTTCACACAACTTGTGACTTTACCATGACTAAGCCTGTACAGAATACTAAAGCAGGAGAAAAATTATCTGGGACAATAAGGTTACCAAGGTTGGGAAAATCACACTGTTTTCATCTATATGCAAGAGATAATGGAAGAGGTTAGGAAAAAGCAGAAAACAATTCCCACAAAATGCCAGAGCAATCACAGTCACTCCTCAGCCTATAAAGAACATTGTTCTAGAAAGCAAAGTTAAATGAGAATTATTTGTCTAATATATTATCTCTTTTCTTTAAGGTCAATTCACTAAGTCAAAATAGAAGAACACATGCAACAAAACATCCTTATTTTCCTTTATTCAAACTTTCTGTCCCTAATGCCTTCAGGGAGTGACAGAAACAACTGTGTATTGTCCGAGCGTGCTTGGAGGTGTCACTCAGAAAATCAGAATTTGACTGTGGGCCCGATACTTCTGGGTCTGAAAGATTTTAGCCTGCTAGCAGCTGCTAACCCTTTCCCAAGGAAAAAGTTCTCAAAAAAGCTTCTTCTCAAAACAATCCTGGCAAAGAACTATCCTTTCTCAAAACAATCTTTCTCCAGTGATGTTTTGTTTTTCTAGTTCTCAAAACATTTTAGCTGTTTCTCTAGTTTAACCAATGGGATTAGAGAGGTGCTGTTCCTATTCACCAATCATGTTAAGTCTGTATCAGAACACCTTCTAAAAGTAGTAAGAATTAGACAATAAAGCCTTTTTCTATGCTCTTTGCCTTCTAAAATATTTAGAGCCTCTGATCCTTTTTTTGTGTCCTACAATGACATTTGACTACATTTGTCCAGCTCTAGCTCTTTAGATGACACCAGTATACACTGATAAAATGAGGAAAGCACAGATGACTGGTGTAAGCTCACCCAAAAAACAACATCTGCCTCATTCTGACGGTTTAGGTATGGGCAGGACAAACACAAGAAGAACGGATGAACTAATAAGAGTTTTGCATTCTTACATTTGGGCCAAAATGCGAAACAATGACAGCACCTCAGGTAACAACAGCAGGTGGGCTTTACATATAGAGAAGATCAAAGAAACTACATCACCAAGGAGGCCAAGCTTATGCCAAGTGCCTAAATTAGAATGCAACAAATCAAAAAACAAGTACAGCCCTGAGGAGGAGGTGGCTCACCCATGAACATTCAACACTGCAAAAGGCTGAGCCCAAGAGGGAACCACTATGCATAGAAGCCAAGCCATCAGCCACGATCTGACCCTTGCTGGGAGTGCCCTCAGAGTCCATGGTACCAGTCACAGCTTGACAAGGGGAGATTTGTTTGATGTAACTCTCTTTTCTTCAGAGAATGTGAGAGCTGCTCATAGAACCACTTGGGTAGACCTTGGCTAAGGGCCTAACTCCCACCCAGCCATTTGAATACTTCCCCTCCTCAACAGGAAGGTGGGAGAAAATAGATTTTCAAGTCCATGGATTACTTATCAATTGCCATTATGGGCAAAACAGACTCAACCTGGGGAAAAGCTCATGTATTGACAACAAAAATAGAGTTGGGTGGTGGGAAACAAAGACAAAAAACCAAAACGCAGCCTTGCTGTGACCCTCCTCTTCTTCCCAGGCTCAGTTTCACTCCTGTATTCCCAATTTCATTACCCAGCCCTACCAAGTGGTGAAAGGAAAATGAAGAGAGTAGATCAAAACCAGTGTGCAGTGTTTTAAGAGACTGCAATCTTCTTAACCATCTGCTCTAAGAGACATACAAATTGTCATGCAGATTTTTCAATTGTATTTTTTGTTTTTAATTAGCTAATTAATTTATGTTTACAATATTTTTCAATGAAATAATCTATATATAAACAAAAAGTACAGAAAACTTACTACCAGTGAAGCATCATTAAAGATGACCAGCTCTTTTGTAACATCTAGCAAGAGCTTGTTTTCTCCCAAGTAAGGCCAAATACCTCTTATTTTCAGAAAGAGCCACTTCAATCCTCTTTCTGACATCCTCTGCCACTTCAGTTGCTCTTCACTGAATGTCACACCTGTACAGTACTCCAGGTGAAGAAGGCAATGTGTACAAGGACTATATAATTTTGTTTGCCTGAGCCAGTCTGAAGCCTGGATAAAGACAAGGATCACAGTTTTCCTTGTGTGTAAAACTAGTCCCCTTTTACCTACAGCACAAAGTGATATTGTACAGGAGCATCTGCCTTGCTCTTGAGCTGACAGTTGCTGAAGCACTTTTCAACAGTGTCAAGCTACCACGGGGCAGATCAATGTTTTTCAAGATTAGCACCACTATGGAAATACAACTGGATAGTAAGACATGCCAACTTCACACCAAACAAGTATTAAAGAGACCAAAAGAGATCAGAGACATCAAAAGCAACATGCAAGAAAGTCACAGAATTCCATCAGGGCTTCTGGGTAGAAACAGTGATAGAACACAAGTTATACAAGCTAAACAGTCAAGTCTAGACACAACAAAATATAAAATACAAACCAAGACAGCCCCCATAGAACATCAATGCGTAACTCAAATATTACATTTCAAATCCTAAAAACATCTCAAGTTCTTTTTGAACCAAAACACAGCAAAGATGTTTATCATGCTTAATTTTTGCGTATCACCAAATTCTCAGACAAGATTCTGTCCAGTCCCACATGTGTTTTCAATAAAAACGCAACTATTTTTCACATAGTCCTAATGGTTAACCAAGGACACTTAAACATATCCACCAAAAAAACAACCAAAAAAACCCCCCTCCACTCAAAACAAAAATAACTTTACATAACAGTCTATTATGCATCAAAAACCCCAGGAATCTCTATCAAAACCCCATAAACTTTAAGATCACAGAATCACAGAATGAACTAGGTTGGAAAATTTGTTTGAAATAGTCTGTTTGGAGTTAATCTTCCTTATGTGTTCCTGGAGAATTTTTAATGACTTAGTTGATACAACAAAAACTGAGTAAATCCTCACCTTTTTTGAGAAAAGTACTTGGGACTGATGGGTAACTTGAAAAAGTAAAATAAGCCAACAAAAACATAAACCATTCCCACCATTCACCTTGTTCATTAATAAGGCAAATCTTGTTTTAGGAATGACACATCCAGAACTTCAGTATTCAAACTCTAAGTGAATATGCTTTCTCCATAATGTTCGACCACAGCAGTGACACACATCTTCTAGTTTAATTAACAGTGTATTAAATTCAGTGACTACACTGATAGATCTGTTTTATTTTCCTAAATTTACATATTCTTTTGATTTGAGTTTTAAATAATAAAACAAAAGAATAAAAATATTATATTTTTGTGGGTATATATACATATATATAAAAAACTCAGTTAGTTAGTCATTACAAGCATATAAATGCACTGTAAGATACACCAACAAATAGCAATTAACTTTTTTTATAAGAAAAATGTAATTTTTTAGGGCTAGCTTGAGAAACTTAGAATATCTGTTTTAACTCCTACAGTGCAGTTCTAAGGTTGGTTTAGAATCACTTTGTATACCAAAGATCTGCATCTTGCAGATAAGTAAAATCTTTCTAAAAAGAAAAGTAAGTAAGTATACCTGACACTGCCCTTCTTCATTATAGACCTGCAGTTTCATGGGTCCATGGTCAGCAAGAGGCATGAAAAAATCTTTACAAGTGCTTAAAAGTATCTTCAGCTATCTGGTAAACAGATGCCTGTTTCTAAACACTTGTGGGGCCTACTAATTTAATGCTGCATAACCAGACCATAAGAGTTGATTAAACTATATTTTTAATTCAACAGAGTACACAAGGGTATACAGCACTGCTATTCTGACTGAAACTTCACAAACAAGGTTTAAAACCATAAGTCTCGGAAAACACAGAAAACAATTTTTATCGCGAAGGTATCACTAACAGGGTTAGGATTTATAAAGTCAGATCTCTACTACTCAGGAAGTACTATGCCTTTTATTACTTTTATTATTTTGAGAAAGACCATTGCAAACTGCAGGAAGAAATGTTGTTACAGGACAAAAACAGCAAAGCTGAGCCATATAGGAATCACTGCTTACAGACAAATTATGTCAGAAAATGTGTCAAATATTTTTCAAAGCTATTTTATTGCTTTATCTTGCTGCAAGAGCAGACAACTGCAGAAGCATTCCAAAGTGATATATTTTTTTCCTCAAGCCTCTATTTCTTCATTAGTTTACCAACTAGAACATAGACAGTAACAGGGTTTCAGCTTGTTCCTGATGTGTGAAACAACCTAAATTTATATTGCCATTTAAAGCAGGTAGACTGAGGTAGAAGCTGAAGTAGAAGCAAATCTTGACTATGTTTACACTATATTTAAGTTCGCATGCAGAAAAGCCATAATATGTAGAATGATTTTCAGAATGTACTTGCCTCCACATGTGCTAAACACACACAGCTTCCACTAGAGATACCACCACAAGTCCTAAAGATAAAATCATCATGTTAGCGTGGTACTCTGTTGCTACACTCATCTACTTCTCAGTCATAGCTTGGTGTAACACAGATATGCTGTGGAAGGTAATAGA
>WAAE01014347.1:0-49507 GCA_013400495.1 Nicator chloris | reverse complement strand
TGATTTGAGTTTTAAATAATAAAACACAAGAATAAAAATATTATATTTTTGTGGGTATATATACATATATATAAAAAACTCAGTTAGTTAGTCATTACAAGCATATAAATGCACTGTAAGATACACCAACAAATAGCAATTAACTTTTTTTATAAGAAAAATGTAATTTTTTAGGGCTAGCTTGAGAAACTTAGAATATCTGTTTTAACTCATATAGTGCAGTTCTAAGGTTGGTTTAGAATCACTTTGTATACCAAAGATCTGCATCTTGCAGATAAATAAAATCTTTCTAAAAAGAAAAGTAAGTAAGTATACCTGACACTGCCCTTCTTCATTATAGACCTGCAGTTTCATGGGTCCATGGTCAGCAAGAGGCATGAAAAAATCTTTACAAGTGCTTAAAAGTATCTTCAGCTATCTGGTAAACAGATGCCTGTTTCTAAACACTTGTGGGGCCTACTAATTTAATGCTGCATAACCAGACCATAAGAGTTGATTAAACTATATTTTTAATTCAACAGAGTACACAAGGGTATACAGCACTGCTATTCTGACTGAAACTTCACAAACAAGGTTTAAAACTGCAAGTCTCGGAAAACACAGAAAACAATTTTTATCGCGAAGGTACCACTAACAGGGTTAGGATTTATAAAGTCAGATCTCTACTACTCAGGAAGTACTATGCCTTTTATTACTTTTATTATTTTGAGAAAGACCATTGCAAACTGCAGGAAGAAATGTTGTTACAGGACAAAAACAGCAAAGCTGAGCCATATAGGAATCACTGCTTACAGACAAATTATGTCAGAAAATGTGTCAAATATTTTTCAAAGCTATTTTATTGCTTTATCTTGCTGCAAGAGCAGACAACTGCAGAAGCATTCCAAAGTGATATATTTTTTTCCTCAAGCCTCTATTTCTTCATTGGTTTACCAGCTAGAACATAGACAGTAACAGGGTTTCAGCTTGTTCCTGATGTGTGAAACAACCTAAATTTATATTGCCATTTAAAGCAGGTAGACTGAGGTAGAAGCTGAAGTAGAAGCAAATCTTGACTATGTTTACACTATATTTAAGTTCGCATGCAGAAAAGCCATAATATGTAGAATGATTTTCAGAATGTACTTGCCTCCACATGTGCTAAACACACACAGCTTCCACTAGAGATACCACCACAAGTCCTAAAGATAAAATCATCATGTTAGCGTGGTACTCTGTTGCTACATTCATCTACTTCTCAGTCATAGCTTAGTGTAACACAGATATGCTGTGGAAGGTAATAGAGCCACATGTCACTAATTTGGTTATCTCTGCAGCAAGCTGCACTGTTACCACGTAGCAAAACTATTTTCTAAGGCTGTGGCTCTACAAAGAGTAAGTAACATGGTTTGTTTATTCACTTCTATTGCAGCCTGTAGTAGAATTGTGGTTTGATTTTTTGAAGCTTGCTGAAGAATTGGATTTGTTGCCAGGCAGGGAACACACAACTCAACATAAGGTAGATCTGACAATGAAGAGAATTCAACTAGAACACAAGTCTGGGAGAAATAAGATTGTAAGATGCTACATCCTCTCCTTGAAAAGTTTTAGACATGATCTTGAGATATTAGATAAAATCTGGAATATGTCTTTTCTACTAGGAACCTGACATGCAATTTCATAGCAGTGCTGACAAGAATAAAAATCTGTGACTGAACTCCTGTGCCACTGTGGCTCCAGATTATCTGGAATAGGCTGTGCTCTTCTTACAATATTGAATGCACGACAATGCTCTTAATATCCAGCTGGTAAAATGGTATCTACAGAGATCCAATACACAATATTTACAGGAAAAGATCAAACATGGAGATCTTAACTAGAATACTGGTCATATTAAGGTTAGGTGTGATGAATATAACCACATCAAGGCAAAAAACAAAGCTCTAAACACAGGATGACTTTTACAGCCAGCTGTCCACTGATGATGATGCATCTGCAGTATTTCAGGTTATAGAGGATTTGAGGGAAAATGCTCAAGCAATGACCTCAGAAAGCTGAAAAGGCGGGCAAAAAGAAGCAGTTTTTGAAACAAATGAGTAGCCAGTTCATTAGTAACAGTTTTCTGCTTTTTTGGTAAATCCAGATGGCATTATTTTCCAGGATCAACACTAGTTGGTAAAAAATATTCAGAAAGAAAGAACCACTCATCTTTTAAAGATGACAAAAAGCTTTTAACATGGATTATTTAAAAAGCAACATATGTCCATTTAGAAAGAATGACATCAGGAAGAAAACTAACCAGAACACTAGGGGAAGGAAATAAGAACAAGGAATTGACCATAGAAATCAATGGTAAGCAGTCTCAACAATCATAAACAAGAAAAACGTAATTGCTCATTTATGGTCAAATACTTGGTTTAGTTGATTCTAAATCTTATGAAATAAAATGTAATGACTGAAAGATTAACCTGTACAGTCCTAACACCATGAACAAAACAAAATATTACCGAAGACACTGAAAACTTTGGATGCACGAGAAGTAAAGGATTCAGCTACAGATCACGAATACACAGCGGCTTCAGGAACGCCGCCCCAGCGCCCTCCGCCGGCCGCGCCCGGGAGGTGCAGCCACAGCCTCGCCCCGCGGCGCTCCCGGGCCCGCAGGGAAAACGCTACGGCGGCTCCGCCCGGGCCACCCCGGGCGCGGCGGTCCGGCAGTTCTGCCCGGGTCACCCCGGGCACGGCGGTCCTGCCGAAGCCACCCCGGGCACGTCGGCTCCGCCCGGGCCACCCCGCGCACGGCGGCTCCGCCCGGGCCACCCCGGGCGCGGCGGTCCGGCAGTTCTGCCCGGGTCACCCCGGGCACGGCGGCTCCGCCCGGGCCACCGCGGGCGCGGCGACAGGCTCCCAGACCTCACCGCATCTCCCATGTGCTGACCACAACTAAACCTGCCACCGTAGCTTATAGAGAGTCAGCTCACAAAACATGCAACTGAGAAAGCTGCTCCAAACTCCACAAGCTTTACACTGGGTTAAATGTCCAGTTGGACCACATGACGTCAGTTGTGGAACTGCAGCAGCCTGGAGAGAAAATTCATACAAAGAATTGGATTTTTAGTATTTTGCCTGAGCTTGCTTTTCTGAAAGTTTCCTTAAAATCGAGCCCAACACAGAAAACAGTGCATTCACAGAGCTCACTTTAAAGAGCTGAATAAAGACTTCAGTAGGCAAAAAAAAATCTAACTTGAAAACTGACAGAATTATCCAAAAGTATTTTGAAATTCCCTCACTTTGCCTTTTGAATCCTGCAAATACAGGAAATATAATTGAAATATAATTGCTATAGCATTTCCATGAGATATTAAAAGTGCATAGTTCAATTATGTTTGCTAAGTGACAGGACATAGTCAACAGAAAAAGAAGTATTAGATATTGACTTTCCAAATTTCCAAAAGTGAATAGAAATCAATTAGATCTTAAGTATTTTAGCTTCTATGAGTAATGCCACAAATTAGAGATGAATGCAAGTTTGAGAGCGATTCTAACCTTCACATTTTCCCCTCATCTTTACTGATAAATTTCCAGACATTTACACCTTATAAGGATTATTTAAGGAAGCAAAGAACTACCAAGCAGTCAAAAAGGATTCAGTAAGAGATCTACCAAGAAATGTCCTCTCATGCAAGTCTGTGAAACCTGACAGGATGTACCTGAGGGTACTGAGAGCTGACGTTATGAACCCACTCCATCATTGCTGGAAGGCTGCTCTACTCAGGAGAAGCTCCTGATGACTTAAAGGCAAGTCCTCCATCCATCTTCTGATGGAACAGTAAGGATGAGTGGGGAACAACAGGCCAAGCAGTCCCACTTTAGACCCTGGGAAAGTCACAGAGGTTAGTAT
Organism: Nicator chloris; assembly: GCA_013400495.1. Taxonomy (NCBI): domain Eukaryota; kingdom Metazoa; phylum Chordata; class Aves; order Passeriformes; family Pycnonotidae; genus Nicator; species Nicator chloris. The sequence goes on along the minus strand of WAAE01014347.1, from coordinate 45,627 downwards.
TCTTGAAATGCACTTATAATTTATTTGTTTTTAACCAAAAGGGCTGCCTTCTATCAGAAAACCAAATACATCTGTGAGTAAGGAATAGCAGATATCATTTGCCTTGGCTTTGACAAGACTTTTGATACCAGATCCCTGTATCTAAGCTGCAACTTTATAGTCCAGGTTAAATTAGATGGCTGAAAAGCTGTTGGAAGGTTGGAGTGATGCTAACCAGTTCACTACTCACTGTAAAATGCAAGCAGCTAAGGATTCTATTTACAGTAAACCTGAGTAAGCCAAGCCTGGACTGTGCTACTCTGCTTGTGTTGCCTGGGCTTGTGTTGTGCCACCCATATTCCTTGGCTGCAGGAGAAATTTAGGTGACTAATTGTAATTGAAATTCACCAAGCACAACTGAAAGTCCTGCACCTATGACAGAATGGTACAGGATGATGGCCAATTCACTGGAGAACAGCTCTTCCAGAGAAGAGCTGAAAATCTGGCAAGCAGTAGGTTCAACTTCGGCAGTAAAGGCAGGCGGAAAACACAGAGGGTAGAATTTTACAGAACTTGCCCCAGTTTATCAACATCTTTCTTGTGCTGCAAGTCCCCAAACTAGACATAATATTCTAGATGTGGTCTATTAAGTGGAAAGTAAAGGGGGAAATACTTCTCTCTACCTACCTACTACACTTCTGCTGATACAGCCCAAGGTACTGTTGACCTCTGCTGCCAGGGTGCTCTGCTGGCATACACTGAGCCTACTGTTTGCTTAGATGTGAACTACACTTGATCCAAACTGCAACACTTGTACTAAAAGTTTAAGCAACAGCATCACATAATGCCACTGTGGTTGCTTTTGCTATGCTATTTAAGTGGCTGAAGGAGCACACATCAGTGGCCAGGGAAAATCTTGGTGACTATAACTTAGATTTCAATAGTGCAACCCAACATTTAAGAAAAAAAATGTAAGGAAAAAAGTTGAAGAACTAATCCTGAGCTCAGAGTAATCACTTGTCAGATAAGAGTATGTTACCATTTGCTATACAAAGTATTACATTTCTGTGGTGAACTAGGTCTTAAAAACAAAAAAAAAAAACACAACAACACAGACAAAACCAAAAACTGCTTCTTATCTTGAGACGTTCTCTGTGGCTTCTAGACACTGTCACAAAGGCAAAGGATGTTACGAAAGAAAATAAAATGGATTACTTTTTTTCAAATATCTCATATCCATCTCCTGCTTGTAATAGCATTCATGCCTGGGGAAAAACTGTCCACCTGAAAGAAGTGCTCACAATGACCCTCACGCAGCTTCTGCGCAGATTTGCCAGCAGTGCTGGCAGAGCACCTGCACCGAGCAGGACAGGAGCTTTCATTCTCCACTACTCCACATCTACTTCTTAATCCCTCAGCAGCAGAGCACAGGTTTATACGCTCATGCCCTGTATGATGTATTCTCCCTTGCACCAACTGAATTCAAGTATCCCATATCCGTGCCTGAAAAAATCCAATGCCTTTAAGAGCCGAGTACTAGGCTGTGGACTTCATTTCATAAGAATTACCCATTGTCTTGGAACCATTACAAATTCCCAAAGTCACAGATCTAAACACAGTGATGGTTTGAAAAACAGGCAGCTTGGAAGAATTTTTTATTTTTGCCTCTCTAATTATTAGTTCAATCATCTCTGTTTTTATTGCAGGCTCTAACGTCATTATCCTATAACATAAGAATAATATATAGAAGTGTCTAATAGTTTTCCACTAGAAGGGCACCAATAATAAAAACCAAGGATTATTCCCCAGCCTAAATTTTGGCAAAAGCACATTATCAGATGATCCACTACGCTCCCCTCTTCGTCCCTCCTGAAATAACTTAAGATCAAAAGTCTAACTGGATTTACTATTTAAAACTGGTTAGTCTAAAATTGACTAGCTGTATTATGAGTGATAAAAGCACTGAGAGGGAAGAAAGAAAAGGTAACTACAGGCATCAAGATGCCTGCTCTCCAAAGCCTTTTGTTTCTTAGACAGGAACATCAGAGAACATACCATATTTAAAAGCAGATTCACCCCAACATTTTCATTTGTTGAGTAGCAACAATCTAGAGAAAGAATTTCAGTAGTTTTAAATCATATTTCAAAAGAAATAGTGTAATTTGCCTTTGAAATCATACTTATTAAAATATCTAACACAGCCAAATGTATTGTTTGTGATAGATAAGAGACTGATTTTAAATTTAAATATATCCTAAATTAATTCATAGCTCTTATTTTTTCTTTTACGTCCTCCTATTACATTTCTATTATTTACTTGCTCATACAATATGAGCTATCATCAACTTTTATAGAAAAATAGGTATTTGCTTTCTGTCAACAAGGGGTGTCACATGCCTAGCATTCTACAATAGCACCCGGGAGACTCAACTCTTCCAAAAATTAAAATTTAAAATTTAAAAGCCTGTCATCTGGAGTAAGAAGTGATTAATAGTTTTATTCATTCACTTTGACAACTGGTGGCATTCTACTCACTTTGAAAAAGTAATGCTACGTTTCCACAATCCCCAAAGAAGATTCTCCTGATTCACACTTCAGTTTTAAGGAGAGAGGGTGGGGGCAGTGTGTTGGGATTTCCACATTTTTTCATTTTATTTTTACTGTCTAGAAATTAAAAGGACGGAGTAAAAAGAAACATAAATTATGTTTGGAATTAAAAAATCTGGTAACAGAACAACCTTCACCTCACTTTGCCATTGTAAATACAAAAATAACAAGGAAAACTCATGGGTTTTTCTGTTACTTAAAAAGCTCTAAGCAGTACATCCAAATTTAATCCTTTTTTTTTCATATGTACATATATAACAAAATGCAGTCATTAATAAACCATGTCATTTTGCTTAACTTGTGACAGCTGGTAATAAAAAGACCTTTGCTTCCTGGTATTTGTTCAAGATTATTTAAACTAAACATCAATCCTTGCAAACAAAGAAATACTAGTATTTGCTTGAAAAGGAATTTGTTTACACAAATACAGAAAAAAATTATAGCTAAAAAGATCTTTCACAAGCTACATGTAAATTGAAACTGAGTGTCTTCATTGGTGTGTTTTTCCCTGATACATCAGCTTATTTTCTGCCTTTCTACAACTCAGACACTGGATAGCTAATTTAGTGTCCCTGCAAAAATCTACAGAGCACATGCAAGATTTTACAAAATTTCACATAGAACTAGACACTTTCAAATACATCACCACCTTCCAAAATCCATTTTTACAATAAAATATCTGTATTACAGTACTTTACTGCCTCCTCCCTCACACAGATATCATCAGACCAATGAGATGATAAAACATTTATGTATGTTGACACTACCAAACGTACAAAACTCACGTAGCACCTGCAGAATAATCCAACAGGAAACCCAATCAAAAGAAACCCCGAATCAACCAACCATCCAGAATCAGCTGAGCATAAGACACTGATTACCCTACTTCAGAACACCCCTGCAGTCAAAACATTCAGGGATACAGCAGAACACTCCTGAGACAGGTAAGTCGATGGCCCCTAGAAGGAAAGTGATGATCCAGGAGGAGCCTGGCAGCAGAGCACAGGCAATGCAGAGGCACCTGATGCTTTCCTGGAGATAAGTCATTATCCAAGTAGGGACCTGCTTCTTTTCAAGCCAGAGGTGCAAAAGGAAGCCAGAGGTGCAAAAGGAAGCCACAGCTGGGAAGGGAGGGGGGGCAGGGTTCACCAACAGGCCCAGTGCTGCTACAGCCAAGTTTAACTACTCCAGCTCATATTTGCAGTCTAATTAAATCATGTTTCTAATATTTCTGGAAGACAGCACTCCAAGAATTCTAGTGATAGCCTGTACAGACTGCCTGTAAGACACCAGGGTGTGATTTTATTGTAAAAATTCTGTTCAAATACACTGCCTCTGAACCATAACCTGCTTTCTTATTACTAGGAAAAAGTTATTCTGACAAATAGTCTTCATTTACAAGAACTACAAAAGAAATCCACTTTCTCTATAGCATAGGTATGCAAATTAGCAATTAATTGAAGAAGTAATACATTAACAGATGAAATATCCTTTGGGAAGCTGCAGTAAAATGGAGTGTCATACAATGAGGTCACCCAGAAATTAGCTGCAGCAACACTGACAGTGAAGCATTTCTAAAAATATTCACTTCATCTGTATTTATAAGACTGGAAAGAAATATTCAGTAAGTTCAAAAAGCATATTGCTACTTTTTTCTTAAAAGAGTTAAAAACACTTGAGTTGTGCAATCAGTAAAAGTAGTGAGCTTTTAAAATTAGTTTTACAGTAGAATTTCTTTTAAACACATCTTGGCAAAGGCATTGCTGAGATAAAACTTTACTCTGACACTCACAGCTTAAAGGAGTGCTCCAACCTCTAAAAAGATTCTATACTTTGATCTGCCAAGACCTGATACAACTACCAGGTGTTCAATTTATGTCTGATTTTGATCTACTGACAGTCATTTCCCATTTTTCCTTCTGACTGAAAAAAGGGTTTAAGATTTAGCCCTTACCCAAAGGTCAGCTGATCTTTATCATTAGCAGGAATGGCAACGAACATGTTAATGTCACATGTGCAATGTACAATTCCTTGGCTAAGGACATCATAACACTTTACTAAGGAGAACAGCCATTCTTCATATTTTATTGCAAAATGTGTGCAAAAAAAATGTAATTGGAGAGGTAGTCATCACAATTTTTAGTGATTCGACCCATTTCTTTTTACCTGCTCCATAAACTTGCTAAGCCAGAGTACACTGGATGAAATTAACTCCAGATAGATACTGCTACAGCTATCACATGGCAAATGGCTGTGGGTCACAGGCCACCATCAGAAAATAATCAGGAAAAATGCAAATCTGTAACACAGTGTCATCCTGAGATACAGACTTTTGTTGACTCACCAACTACATATGCCATGACAGTTCTTCTTCACTGACTAAAATGCATCATTCGCAAATTACTATGTAATTATTTATTTTATTACTATGAAACATATTAATATGTTACCAGCATATTAATAAATGACATTTAACAGGTGCCATATTAACTGACAAGTTTTCAGGTATCACATCTAATACACAACATAGAAATAAAATTCTACTTGTAACTAATATAGTCAATTCCAATTTTTTTTCTGAAATTTGGGGAACAACTTGCTTAGTTAGGCAAGCCTTCCACACGCTTTAAATACTGCAAATCTTGTTTTGTTAGCTTGACCATCATGAAATATCGATGTGGATTTGAAGATTGAAACATTTTCATACAAATCAAACCAGACAGGTCAATGTAGAGACCACAGCAATTGTCCATGCTGCAAATTTTGTACTTAAACTCTTATACTCTGTATGAAAGATGCAAGAAGACAAGAAAAGAAATAGAAAGAAAAAATACTGAATACAGTCAAATTTCATTTAGCCTCCTAACATTATTTATAATGATGTTATGCTAGCAATCTATGTGGTGTCTAGAAGGAACACATGTACTTCAATTAGTGGAGGAGATAAAACACTGAAGGTCTGTTAGAAAACAGACAGCAATAGGATAATGGCCAAAAAAAAGCCACAAAGGAAAGTCCTCTAACAACTCTACATACAAGCTCCAGTCTTCTCTTGACCTAAATAATTCTCACTGTCGAAATAATTTCCCTGAATATCACTTCTCCCACTCAAAAACATCACCATTTTATTCAGCTGACCTGTGCCTTGGACAGTGACCGTGTAATACTCAGAAACAAAGACCAGCTGCTTCTCTGCAAAATTCTCACTGCAAACTTTACCTGAGAGATTCAGAGGACAAAGTCACTGTAATCACGTTTTACCTTATGCTGCCTGAGTTATTACCTTACTAACCTTGTATGTGCATATTATAAAAATCATCCATTTATGTTACAGTGAATTACTTTAAGTTAACACTGGGAACACAACACCTGAAATGAATTTCAAGTGACAAGACCATCATCCATCATACTTTCTCCACATTAATCCCACCACATAAAACCTTCTGCTTAAAAACGTAGGAGTTTTAGGAAGAAAATGTTTCACAGATGGTGCTATGTATGCTGATACTTTTCTGAATTCGGAGGTTCTTTGTACCTATAGCATAAGTCAACCAAAATAGCATATTTATTTGACTAATATTTCATTTTAAAGGACAAATCATTACAAATATTAGCAACGCAACTTACTTGACTCCCATTTCTAACTGTTTAAAAAAAAGATTACATGCCAAATCAAGAAAGGAACCAAGAAAAAATATACAAAATTAGACCAGTGAGGTCTTCCTTTTGCAATGAGTCCTCAAAACCCAACAATTTTATTTGTAGACATTTTGTCAGATTACACAAGATAATATTTCAAAGTAAAAAAGTGCATGTATTAAATTAGGAAGAAAAATGCTTTATCAAGATTGTATACATTAATATTGGACTCAAATTCTTATGGCACCAATTAGTGCTATTTCTATGTCATATTTTAATTTGCAAACAGTAGGATCGTATATGATATTCTGACAAAGTGTTTTCACAAAAGCAACTTTTTTGCAGTAATTCAGAGACCAGCCAAGTTATTACTTCAATTGCTAGGCAAAAAAGGGGCAGTATTTAAATACAAGTATGATGAATCTATGGCTCAGCTGTGCTAGCATAGATAATTACAAGTCTTTTTAGGATAAACTCTTCAACACCCCACATAGCAGGAGTATTTACACATTCTCAAACATCAGCTTATGGGTTTGGAATATACTGTTCAAAAAACACTAAAACTTTAGGACAAAGCATTTTCTGAATGTAATGTTCATTAAGGTAAAATGACATAAAGATTCAATCTATTTGATTCAAACACTACTGGGACGCATCCCAGTCAGAGTCAGGTTTTTCAGTATCTAGGATCTCCACATCTTGAATTTCTCAGGGAGGTGTTTTAGAGAAAGAGCCCAGGAAATACAGAAGCTAACATGGCTGTGTAAGCTGGAACCAGAGTGCTGAGCCTCCTTTCCTCCAGTATCCAGCTGTTGTTGTTTGATTGCTAAACAATTTTTGTTAATTTCAACATTTGAAGTTTTGACTAAAATAGAAACAAAGGTAAAACAATTTATGAATTAAAAAGATAGATTTATTTACACTTACACTAAGGAAAAGGAAGAGAAAAAAAACACGAAAATGTTACAAAGTACTTTTCTCTCTTTTACATAACAATAACTCTAATTTAACGACACGTCTAGTGTCTTAACTTCTTGCGGCCTGCCTGATGCTACGTGGGATTTCTCTCCGTTTTTGGGAATGTTTCAAAGTGCTTGTCTAGCCTTCAGTGAAAATTTACTCAGTTTACACTGTTGCTAGACAAAGCACTTTCTCAAAACTACTAAGGAAAAGTTTACTTTTTATGAAGTCTTCATTCTTTATCTCATCTTCTTTATCTTAGTACTTGTTGAAGGAGGAGAAAAGGGTTTACTACATGTTTTCAGTTCGCAGTTTTTTATGATGTCACAATGCTGTGGGGGTGAGGAACTGGGGTTCTCAGCTTCTTCTCACTCTGCTCTATCTTCTTTTCTCAGCTCTTTCCAGAGTGACTGCAAGAACTCAGCAGAACTGCAAGCCTCATGACAAAATATTAGAAGAACAGCGATAGATAACTCACCCCAACCTAAGGGCCAAATTCCCACCCAGATGCTGATAAAGCCAGGGAGATTGACAAACAATTACCACTGCAAGTGAAACAGACTCAACGTGAGGGAAATCAATGTGATTTGCTGTCAGTTAGGTGAGTGAGGAGCAGAGACAAACCAGAGGGTGCCTTGGCTTCCCTCTCTCATCAGCTGCACTGTGCTCCTTCACCCGAGATTCCCACACCTCCCGCCCAGGGCAGCAGGGGCAGCTGTGATGGGTGCAGCTCCTCTCCACAGCTCCTGCCTGCTCACAATTCCCCCTGCTCTGGCATAGGCTTTCTGCCATGGGACGCAGTCCTTCAGGAAAACAAAAATGCTAAGCACGGGTTCTCCACAGGCTGTGGTTCCTTCAGGAACTCTCCACCTGCTTCAGTGTGGGTTCCTCCTTCTATTCTGTATCCATGTGTTGGCCGCTTCTTCTACCCTCTCCCCCTTTTGTCCCACTTCAGATTTCTCTGGAGCAATCCTCTTTTGTGCAGTACTGAGTCCAGTAAAGCTTTGATGTGGGTCTGTAGGTCTGAGCCATGACACTAAGCTGAATCTTCTGATTTTTTTTTTTAATCAAAATTTAAAACTACTTCCCTCAAATATGAGATGCATAATTTTATATGTTAGTGTAAACACAGTGAAACCCCCATGAATAAAACATTAAGCAAACTTCTATGAATTTAAATTGTGTTACATTATAAAACAATTGTTGAGCTAACATTACAGTTCACATGTTACAGAAAATGTTTAAGCTTTCTACAGTTTAATCATCATTAATGGCACAAGGAAATTATTTACTATCAAATGGGTCAGAGAATACATAAAGAAAGTCTTTGCAGTATTGATTTTGCACATAAAATTAACATCTGCAGTTGTACTTGGAACTGCCAAGAAGGCTTGACTAACACCAACTCCTCTTATTATAAAGCCTCAAAAAATAGCCACAGTTGGGATGTCAAACTGGTTTTTAAATGATGAAAGAGAACATCTGAATGCTTCATGGGCTTGACTAGTAAGTGATTAGTGACTGAACCGAATTTTTGCCAGTGTCAACATAAAACTTTTTTTAAAAGTCAGTGCTATGAATTATTTACTGCTCTTTCAAAGCTCAGTGTCAACACATCAATTCACTCTCACTCTATTCCCCCCTTACAACCCCAACTAGAATCACTCTAACATGCAGGATGGTGACATACATCTGCAATGTAGCGAGCAATGTAACAAGGCTAGGCAACCGCACAAATTATTCAATGCTTTGGAGATCTAGGAAGAGCATCTTTAGCACAAGTACATTCCCATAAGGTGTACAATTTCAGAACACCTTGGAAAAGACAGGGCAGGCCTTCATCATAGTATCGCAGGCATAATTCCTTCCAAAAACCTGTGCATGTTACTACTTAGAGTAGTACCAAATAAGCTCCACGAAGCAAAAAATTGATCAAGTACAAATAATCAATAATATTACACAAACAACCCATACTGGAAAACTATGGTGCTTTAACACTGAAAAACTGCAACACTAATGAGAGCTGTAAGAGACTACATGCTTGAAAAACCATCTCTCCAATATCTATAACCAGGATATTTTGTCCATTAGAAGTATACAGCAGACTGTCAAAACCAGAAGTACTGCCCAAAGTCACAGAATCACTGAATCAATTCTGTTACAAAAGACCTGTGAGATGATCTAGTTTAACTTATTACCAAACACCACCTCATCAAATAGACCACGGCACCAAGTGCCATGTTCAGTCTTTTCTTAAACACCTCCAGGGACACTGACTCCACAACCTCCCTGGGTAGCCCACTCCAGTATCTAATCAACCCTTCAGTGGAAAAATTCCTCCTGCTATCCAACCTGACCCTCCTCTGGTGCAGCTTGAGGCTATGTCTTCTTGTCCTGTCACAAACTGCCTGGAAGCAGAGACCAACCTTGCTACAACCTCCTTTCAGGCACTTGTAAAGAAGGATAAGGTTTCCCCTAAGCTTCTGTTTTTCAGGTTAAGCAACCCCGGCTCCCTCAGCCATTCCTCACAGGACTTGTGCTCCAGACCCTTCACCAGCTCCACTGCCCTTCCCTGGACTCACTCCAGCCCCTCAATGACTTTCTCACAGTGAGGGGCCCAGGACTGGACTCCAGGTGTGGCCTCAGCAGTGCTGAGTACAGGGGGACAATCACTGCCCTGGGCCTGCTGGCCACACTTTTATTGATACAGGCCATGATGCCACTGGACTTCTTGGTCCCCTGGGCACATAGTGGCTCATGATCAGCTGGCTGTCAGCCAGCACCCTCAGGGCTTTTCTGCCACTCTGCCCCCAGCCTGTGGCCCTGCCTGGGGGTCTTGTGAACCAAGTATAGGATCCAGCACTCGGCTTTGTCAAACCTCATTCCGCTCATCTCCACCCATCTATCCAGCCTGCCCAGATCCAGATCTGCAGAGCTTCCTACATTCCAGCAGATCACACTCCAACCCAGCTTGATGCCATTCATGAATTTACTAAGACTACACTCAATTCCCTCATCTAGATCATCAGTAAAGATGTTAACCAGGACTGGGCCCAATACTGAGCCCTGGGGAACACCACTAGTGACCAGACACCAATTGGATGTGCCCCATTCACCACCACAGCTGGGACCCGGACATCCAGACCATTTTTAACCCAGTGAAGTCAAAATATCTAACAAAAGATACAATTTTTAAACCTAATTTTGCAAACCCCTTCTTTAGAAATACCATTCACACCTAATTCTGACTATTGCACCATTACAGTCTTTAATTCTCAAATTCTAATGCAAGGATTGTTCACTAGAAAGTGCAGTGTGAGCACCCAGGCGCTGTAAAACCACTAAAACGTACTCCCAAAAGAACACACAAGTAATGCTTACCAAAGTGGTAATGTTATCAGATATATTCATTAAGAGACAAATTAAATAACAAAACAGGTGATGATGTTCAAGGCTTTATTACTTCTTAATTAAGCCTGGCCAAGATGCACAACTTCTGTGCAGTTATGAAGACCTCTCATCAAGAGTGCCTGAAATGAAACACATTTCTGTTGGCTGATTTCTCCTTTGCAGCAGGCACAAAAAAGCATCCATGTCCTACAAAAGCACAGCTAAACCAGCTGTACCTGCAGAACCTGGGCCTAGATCAAATAGTATTCCAACAACTTCTTTTCACAAATAATACTTTCATTGTGCTGTTGTGTTGTAACTTCTGTCTCTTCACTCCAGATATGGCTGAGGAAATCCTCTCGATTTATATATACACAATCCTTTCTTTAAAAGTGTATTCTTACAGTTTCACTGAAATGTAATTGATGTTTATTGTTTTGTTCCAGTGAAAACTACACTAAGTATCCAGCTACCAAGTATCACACTTCAATTAAGCTTCTGCTGTAATACAGTTAACATTAGACTGATCTCTGTAAAACATGCTGGAACTTTGGCCTTCATTTGCAAAGACTCAATAATATCCCTAGCATCTCTCAGCAGTGCACTGAGCTAAAATTAGCTGAAACAGTTTCCTAAATACAGTTTCTCAAACTAAATTAGTAATCAAAACCCTCTGAGTTCAATTAGGAGCTTTGGAATAGGACAGAAATCACTAATCTTCTATCCTTTACCTAGAAAACATGGTGAACTTTAATAAACAAAGCATATATATTAAAAGACTAATGTGAACCCGAAGCATCACAATAACTTCAAATACGGCAGTTCTGTAGAAGATAGTTTTCCTAGGTCATGAGTATTCAAATTTCTAAACCATAACTAAAAAGCATAACATAAAGATGTACTTCTTTCATGTATAAAACAGCTATTGGCTTTAAGAAAGCAAACTGGGTAAAATTAATATGTAAGATAGTGCGTGTTCTCAGTTTTCTGCTCAGACTAAGTCAGGGCCTACTCATTGCAGTTCTTACTGCTTTTCAGACTTCTCAGCTACTCAAACAAGATGCAAATTTCAGAAGTTCACAAAGCTCCTCCAAAGTATTTTGAATAGATGCAGATAACCTGCATATTTAGATACATTTCTGTAGAAGACATTCTTTCTTTTTAAATCCCACACAAGTGTTACCAGCTTTCAGCAAAAACATCATGCATCAACTCAAATACAGACATCTCTAGTTGCAGTTCTGTTAAAGAGTTCTAATGAAAATGTTCACATAAGACTATCATAATTTTCACTGTACATTAAATAATTCCACAGACTTCAGTTATATTCATAATTGATAAGACTGCAGTATGCTAATTTTCTAATTTGATAAAGGAATGCATTTTTGCTTCCCACTGTTAAATGTTCATGGTCAACCTTGGCATTAATGTAACATAACAATACAAGGCTTTGAAAACATTTTTGAAAAGCAATCCAAACTGCCTTCGTGTTATTCAATGCTGCATTTTCTAGGACTGAAATTTTGTGCATTAGACATGATCACCCACTTCTACACCCTGTGAAGAATCTCACATTGTAAAACAAGCAGTTCCTGAGCTGATCACCACATTACTAACAGAAGGGCATTCACATACAGTGTTTACCACAGATGCCCTAACTAGATATGATAACTCAAGTGTTCATAAAACAAAAACTTTACCTTTGCCTGACATATTCTGGATTATTCTCATTTGAGTTCATATAACTCAACAGTGTTAAAGGGACCCACAAGGACCATCAAGCCCAACTGTTAAGTGGGTGACCTCTACAGAGACTGAACTCATGACTTTGGCATTATTAGCACCATGCTCTAACCAAGTGAGCTAATCTCAGTTCTTACCAACAGAACATAGAGTAAAAACCCACAACTATTTTACTTGTTCCAACAAAAAACTGTTGCAAAATGTTGAGGGAGGACAGATAGAAACAAGTAGAAAAAACAGTTGTGTGCATAGGGGTAACATGTTGAATGAAAGGGCATGGTACTATCTCTGTGAGAAACAAGTTTCTAAAATGCTCTAGCATAAATTTCCTTAGAATGCACATTATATGCTAAATTCCATTTGAAATTAATGAACACACTGCTCACAATGAACGTTTTTTAGTGCTGCCAGTACTTGTAGTAAGGTTTCTGGTATTCTCCAGATAGAAGCATATAAATTTAAAACCCAAAAAGGCTATTGTCCACAAGTGTCACCAAACAATACAACAAGAGTTGTAAAAATCAGACTTCATCTGACTTACCGCCAGTGCTTTAGACAATTTTGTTCTATAGTTATTCAAGACAATCGCATCAATCTCCTTAAATGGCACGTAGGCAAAGCCATCTTTAATAAATACTCTTCTGGCTCTAAATAAATCCACAGCATCTGCAAGTCCAACCTGAGAAAGAAGAAAAATCCACATTGTGAAATAGCAAAATAACACAGTAACAATGTTTACAGCCCTAAGATGCAAGACAGACCAGTAAAGTTTTAAGTAATTTTCTGTCTTTTAACACTGACAAAACTCAAGGACTGTGAAATTAAATGTTGACTTAGGAATAGCTAATCATTATTTTGGTGGGCAAATATTGCTTGCTTATAGGAAGTCATGCAACTAGGCAAAATAAGCTACTTCCAAGTTTGTGTCTACAAGTACTGACCCTATTATGTAGCTTTGCATCACTTACTGATTTGATATTTGAAAATGGATTTCTCTTTCAAACATCTGGAAATATTTGATACATATAAGCTACATAAAAAAGGTTTTGCAAACAGTTCTGGAACCCAACCAACTTTACTCCTAAGAATCAGTGGGCCACATTACCGACTTTTTCCTCTCCCCTTGCTCTCTTGCAAGACCTATTTCTGACTACTACAATCGGATCAAACCTAATTTCAGCAATAGATGTTTGAGAATGTCTCCATCCTGAACAATCTGACAGCCAGGTAAATTAAGTCACTTGCCTGGGAAACATTAAAGCTTAAGATCATTTTTGTGGCAAAAGTTAGGGATGGCAGAAGAGGACAGAAGACATTATTAGTAGTTCAAAGCTTCTTTCGTTTTCTCAGTCCCTCCCCTCCACCCTTATATTCACATGAAGTAGAAGAATTCTCATTAGTCTTTTAGATACCTGGATTTACTGTGACTATTAAGTAAACTTAAAATTAGTAACTTTGCATTTAACTGAGAGAGAATGAATGCAGATCTGTGGGACTCAGCAATTTTTACTTACCTTATAGAACATTTGTTCTTTTACTTTAGCCAGACTGAAGCCGGGGGTTGACACGCTCAGCTCACTAGCCAATTCATTTTTCAGGTCTTCACCAATCTAAAATCAAGAATTTGCTTTAAAACTGTTGAAATATTTTAGGATAAGGCTTTTTCATTTTATTAGCATGAGCTAAAATATTACTTAACCTGTAATATTATCAGTTTAGTTGAAAAGAGAAAAAGAGCTACATATTCAGTGAGTGATCACTAATAATTAATTAAGCAGAAACCAGCAAAACACTAATGGTCAATAGTGTTAAGCAACCTTCCCTCTGAAGCAGAAGTGCAGATTTTACACTACAGTAATTTTAAGCAATAACAAGAACTGTAAAACACACTTTTAAAAAGTCAACTTCTCTAAAATAAAAGTTTTTACAACCATTGCTTGTCTCTAGATATGCATTAAAACAAAACAAGACGAACAAATGGCAGTTAATAAGGACTTAAACAACTTCATCAGATTTAAAAAAAAAGTGTTTCAGCTTATTTTTGAACACAGATTTAACAAGACTATATCTAATCTGATATTCAGGAATTTGACTTTTCCTAAGGAGTGAGAACAATGGTATCTCTATCGTCCTCTAAGTGTTAGTGCTTTTGCAGTTCTAGAAACAAGTAAGTAAAGCAGCAATGCTCTAATTTATCAACTTGAAGTATTTTAAAATCACGTTACTGTTCCTAATAAAAAATCTTTATTGTGCATATACATAAATACACATCACAGAATCATAGAATATGCTGAATTGGAAGGGACCCATCAGGATCGTGAAGTTCACTTCCTAGCCCTGCACTGGACACCCCAAGAGTCACCCCATGTGCCTGAGAGCATTGTCCAAACCCTTCCTGAACTCTGTCAGGTTTGGTGCTGCAACCACTTCCCTGGGGAGCCTGTTCTATTGTCCAACAACTCTCTGGGTGAAGAAGCTCGTTCTAATATCCAACCTAAGCCTTCTCTTACAGCTTCAGGCCATTCCCTTGGGTCCTGTCACTGTTCACCACAGAGAAGAGGTCAGTGTCTCCCCTCCTCTTCCTCCCATGAGGAATTGCAGATTGCAACTTCCCCTGAGTCTCACCCAGGCTGGACAGACCAAGTGACCTCAGCCGCTCCTCATACGGCTTCCCCTCCAGACCTTTCACCATCCTCATGGCCCTCCTTTGGACACTCTCTAATAACTTCATCTCTTTCTTATATTGTGGCACCCAAATCTGCACACATTTGCTTAACATGTTTTGATGAAGTATAACGGGAGTAGTCCCTGGCTGAAAGGAATTAAACCGTTAAGGAAGGCAGAATACCTTCTCAAAACGTAGATGGACAGAAGTGTCACCAGAGCGTAACACATTGTGTGACACTGCTCTCCATCAGTTGGAGGTGTGCTCCAATACCTACAGTGAGCACTACTAAAGGTTGCAGTCAAGGTAGTTTTTAGAGACTAGTCAGGAACCAAGCCCAGGCCATCACATGCAATAGATGCACAGACTCCAAATGCAAGATGAAGTCACCCAATGTCTTTCCTCTCCATGGGAAGGGGTGTGCTTAAGCAGTTTTATTCTCTGAATGGGGCAGAATATCTAATTTGTTGACTAACACTGATATGCAGTTAGATGGGCATTTAAACAAAACTTTTTTCTTTCTCAATTGAAAAACCCAAGAAAATGGAAAAAAAGCCACTTCTCCTAGAAGTCATAGGAAGGACCATTTAATTTCAAACCTGGAGGAGTAGCTTAGTGAAAAACAGTGATTTGATATATGCATATGAAATAGCCAAGGCAGCAATGCTGAGAAGGCTTATGGTTACCCTGGCTGCATCTTGATGTAAACTGCAGTACTCCCTCAGGAAAACCAGCTTTAAAAAATAATAATAAAGACGCCAGCAATGCAGAAGAATGTAGCTTTGAAGAGAGAGGAAATACACAAAAGCATTCTATTTCTGCACATAAAAATGTAAAATTCAGCACTGTAATGTAAAGAAAGCATTCTTCTTTAACAAAGTAGCTGTATCAAAACAAATGTGTTTCTGTAAATGAAACAAGAAAATACTTTCTATAAAATACTCTCATTAACAATCTTATTCTTGTTAGACTTTGAATAATTCCTGCTTTTCAAACATGACACACTGAAACTATATACAAATTTCACACAGGGTACCAAAGCTCCATTATTCCTTCCAGATGATCTATTTCTTGTCTATGTAAGTGCAAATCTAAGTCACCGCATCAGCCTGCAAGCCTGCCTTTCACCTAACAGTGACCTAAGTTTTCCTTTTCATTCCAAAATAGTGGCTTCCATTTTCAAATGTAACAGTTTTATGCATTCTTAGTAGAATTTCCTTAGGAGAACCTGTCCACCATGTCATTCCAAACCCTCACTGACCATGTAAACACACTGCCCAAATAAAAACAGTACAACACATTGTAGAGCAGTGGTGGTTACAATTCCATTATTTCTTCTAGGATATCTTACTAAAAATAACTCTATCAAACCAAGCCAAGGACAGAGTGGAATTTTTTTCCAGAGAGCTATTAAAGGAGTCCAGAAACTGTTTTACAGACAGGCTAGCAATATTGAGGGGAGAACAAGAAGAGGGAAAGGCAAGGATTCCTTCTTTATTTGTTCTTCAAAACAAACTGGCTCAATTTCATCAACAAAACCATTTTTTTTCAGTATTACACTTTATTTCAAGGGGGATTTATTCCAAACTTCTCAAGCTATCTACATCCTTCTTTATTAGTAATTTGACCATATCAATTTTGTACAGATGTAGTGACAGTAATTTTAGATTTTCTTGCATGTCACTTAGCAAACAATTTAACATTTTTGGGGTAAAGGTGATCCTGGTGAACCCTCACAAAAAACAGGTTAATGGGCCATGACTAAAGATTTAGGTAAGATTGGACACTGTGACCAAAAATACAGTTTTGTCAGAAAATGTATTTTTTATACAAACACAAATATTATTGCAAAGCACTATTTATTATATACATAAATTATATACATAAAGCTGTTAAATAATTTACTTTTTACCGGCTCAGGTTAGGCAAACATTCAGCAGCCCCACAAACACTTTGCTCCTTGCCTTTTCACCAAATTCACATTGCCTTCATGTTTCAAATTGACTGAAGGTGCAATGCAAAGAAATACACTACTCATAGCCTAAAGTCAGACCCAAGCTTTCAGTTAGGCCATGCCTGTATTGCTGCATCCAGAGCATCATGAAACACATATCCCACTTTTTCTTGGTTCACAGAAGCTGGAAAAGCTTCTTTTTTACTGTTGTTTTTGGGGTTTTTAATTATTTAAACAGGAGTACTACAGTTTGTATATTCAATAATTTCATCCTAAAATAGCACCTGCAAAAAGACATACCAGTAATCATTAAAAAATTAGATACAATTAAATACAGCTTTTAGGATTCTAACCAAGATTGGAAAGATAAACAGGCTGCTTAACTTCTGACAGAACTCCGTGATCCTCACCAGATAAAACACGGTGTTGTTCAAAATATTAAAAAAAAAGAAAAAATATATAGAATACTTCTGAAGGTCTCACCTGGTGATCATCTGACCTTCCACATAGAACTGATTAAACTCATCTCACAGAAGACAATTCACTAGTTTTGCCTTTTTTTTTTTAGTAAGCTGCTTATCACTATGCCAGACTTTGCTTTGCACAAGCAACGAAAACTAGGAAAAGGATCTTCCCTTTTCAGTGACTAGGGTCAGGTAGCATAGCTTGAAACAATTCAACAATTCATTGTAAATTCCTTAGACTTAGGAAAAATAAAGATAGAAAACGAGAGGAAGGGGAAGAATCAAGTACTCAGGGCAAGTTGCACTACTTCTAGTTTTCTTGCTTTCTATGTGCAGCTTATTCATTGACTTTTAATCACAGAACTGTCCTGGAAACACAAAGACACATAAATTTAGATTAAAATATGAATAATTCAATATGCAGGGCTTGGTTAAACAAACACAGTCAGTAAGGTCTTCCAAAAACTTCAAAATAAATCTGATACCCCTACTCTGTTTTAATGAAGATATAAAGATGCATGCACACATTATACTGCTATGTATGTGCAACTGCTTAGTTTTACTGTTTCTAAGTCTCCCAGTAAGGAACAAGAACTCCATGCCCAAGTCCTTTCCTTTCCCAAGACTCAAGGTGTCTCAAGGCCACTGGTGTCCTCACAAAGTGAACTTCCTAAAATCTGCTTTTCGTCACAGAGCACCTGGTACTCAAGTGGCACAACACTCTTCCCAAAAACAAGTGGTGTCAATCTATACTTTGCTAAATTGCAACTCTAGGCACGAAGCAGAAATAATAACCATTTCCTAATCAATCTTCTCCACTGCCACACATCACACTACAAACGAAGCCAGCACTAGAATGCCAAAGTATTAACCTAGATTCAAGTAAATTTGAGAATATAAATTTAAAGTGTAATCAGCCAGTTAATGAATACTAACTTGATTAGCAAAGGGCACCATTCCCAGCTCTCCTATCAATTAAAAGGATGAAGAGCCTTAAAGAAAACATTCCAGAAGCTCGTAAATCTGTCATTCACAAACCTGATGATTATCATTTTGGCCAAGCACAAATTAATTAAGAAGAAAATTTTATCTTCCAAAGTAGAAGATAACTTTATATTTTAGCTCAAGTTCAGCTTGCTGATACCTAAAAATATAAAGGGCAGCACTTGGAATTATTATCGATTCTTATCCATCAACTGAAACATTGTTTAGGTTTTTTTTAGAGTCAAGAGTGGGAAAAGAAAGAACATTTTATGATCTGCCTCACTATGCAGCTAATTCATGGTTACCATAGTCAGAGAAACTCAGTGATACAGGTTCAGTCTCCTAAATTCCTGACAAAACTTTCCCTATATCCATTCAAAGGAGAGCTGAACAAAACTACTACAGAATTACCTAGAAACACTAACACATACGTGTTAGAGTCACACATGACTGAAGAGCTAACAGAAGACCCTTCTGATAAATACAGATCCTTCTGATAAATACATCAACAAGTTTTCTTTCATTCACAAATCAGGATAGTCACATCCAATGCAATTTTAAAGAAACTTGTTAACAAATGTTTTTCTAGATTCAATCACAGGATTAGCCAGGAAGAGTGTTTCAAAGTTGGCAGGCCATTTTTTGAAGCTTATGTCCAAAGCAGCAGCTAGTAAATTCTACTTGCAGAGTAATTACATTCTGCAGAAACCATCCTATCAGCTTTTATGCTACTGTATTAAGGAACAATATAAACATCTCCAAAGCTACTGCATTCACTGCTATGTCAAAAATAAATTCATTTTTCAAACATTATTTACTTCAACCACTACAAAAGAACTTAACACCTTGATTATCAAAAACAAATTCCTTCTTGTACAACATATGGGTATCATTTTTAAAAATACATTATTGATTTCCCAAATTTCTCTTTTTCTCATTCCCAAAAAGAATGTCTGAAATATTTATAGAAAAATGAGGAGACACTTGATGACACCTTTCTGCTTGCCTATACTAAGTTTCTTCCAAGAATCCAAAACTACCAATGGCTAAGAACTGAAAATCTGTAAGAATGAGGTTAGGATTTGCTATTTTTTCACTTTTTCCAAGCCTTTGGATAAATGGCAGTCAAATACGACCTGGTCAACTACTGAGTGCTAAAGCACATTATCACACAAGTAGTGTAGGTCCCCTTCCCACTTCTACCTTAAGCTGAAGAGCCTGCTGTACAAGATCCTATTTTCCACTACATTTTTGGCACAGCTGCCATTTCAGTTTTACCTTAGGAAACCAGAGTTACAGCAGAACATCTGCCTCAGGATTTAGACTGTATTCTAAATGTTGTCCAGCTGCTTTCACCTAGATTACGAGGAAGAATGTTTTTATTCATCATATCTTCACTGCAGCCTTTTCTGCAACTTCTACTTCAAAGCACATAACTTTTTCAAAGCAGCTAGAGAATGTACTTCATCCAGAAAGAACATATATAGTATCTAGTACAGAAGGATTCAGCCTTAGAGTGGACTGTAAAGTTCCTTTTTAATTCAAATGAAGAAGTACACAAAGCCATTTAGTAAGAGTCATAGTACCCCAGTGCTCTAAAGGGGCAGAAGTAACTGCACATTTTGTGGTGTAGCTTGATTTTACTTCCACAAGTCAATTTTAAGCAATAAGACCTTCTAAGGGTCCATTTAGATTTCTGCAGATAATCAGCATCTGCTTCTAATCCAACTGAGATGATTGCCAAAATAAAACTTTTAATTAGCATTTTGCATCATTTACAAACTGTTATTCATTATGTTTATGAAGGTGAAAAAGGACATCCCCAGTAGACATATATTCTTTAATCACATCTATTACTCGATTCTTCAATTTCATAGAATATCACCAACACCATATATGCAAATAAATACATGCAACTAGAATTACTGCAGCAAAATGCACCAGTTTTCTCCATAATTAATAACAAAGTAATGCTTACAGCTCAAGGATCCATTAGAGAAGAGTAAATAAAGAGCCTTCATACATACATACTGGCAGGATGCCAGTGCACAAAAAAAAAAAAGAAAAATTAAAAAATCAAGCTTTATTTTAAAAGTCTGTGAGAGAATATTACCACTCATTTTAAGCTTAAATATTTTAGTTAAACCTCATCCCATCTACCCATCCCTCAAAATGTTAGCTCACTAGAATACCCAAGCTGCTTGGTAATCAACCCAATTACATTTAGATGAGAATAACTCACTACATTTTTTAAAGCACTAATAATACACGTTTTACTGTCTTATTTAATACATGTTTTACTGTCTAGCACTTAAAAAACCACCCTACTCCTAAACCTTTCCACATACAATTTTCTTTCTATTATGACTCTAAGCATGGAGTTAAATGACAGAATACATATTTTTGGCAGTAAGGCACATCTCCCACTTAGGCATGCATCACTTACGACCTTTGCTGTCAGCTGTAAGATAAGCATCACTGGTTTTCAAGCAAAGAGACAAATACAAGATTTAAGTAGTGGAAATGTAAGATACAATTTAGAAACATTTCCTTAGCAAATGCAAACCACAGCCTACTTGCATAGTTATTGTCTTAGGTTGGCCTAAGTTACCACACAGTAATATAGACTCTGGACAGTTTCTACTTTTCCCTATCCTGTTTGGGAAAGGAAGAAATATTATTTGATGTCCCTGAAATGAAAAGCCATAAACCCTATCAGAAGGACATTCTGGATTAAATACCTGTTCCAAAATGGATAATTATAGTCACAGCCCTTTAGTGGCTAGACATGATATTGAGTATTCTTTCAAATGGATCTGTCCCAAACTAGGCCCCATTCTCATTAACCCACATCTGACTTTAGGATCTTCTGTACCAAATAAAGGCAGTCATAAAGCGTTTTTTCAAGAAGCTGAACTACGAATATTTATACAACTGCCTCATTACCAAGATAAATGTTTTTGAGGAAAGCATAATAGCGATATCAGAAAGTCTCTCATAGGACTACTCTGATCATAAAAATGGAAATTAAAGAAGTTTAATTTCTACTGCTTAAAGCAGCTAAAAAAGCACTTCAACTGCATCATCAAAGAGCTACTGTGGAAAAAAAAATCCATCACTAATGCATTTTGCTCTTTCCATTTTATTTTGCAGTTCTTATTCCCTCCTCTCAAATGCCTGCAGATGCACTAAAGACCTTTAGCTCCCCCAAATGACTATTCCCATCTGCCATTGCTTCCCCGTTTCTGTGATCCAAAGCATTTATTAAAATAACAGGCTTAATAACAGCATCTAAAAATTAGGACATCTGATTCTGCAATAACTGGCTGTTACCCAAAAGATAAGGCATCTAAACTAGAAGTTATTTAAAAGGTCATAATATTTTTTTAAATTTCAAGAGGCTATTCAGAGGTAAGAAAGTTCAACATGATTTTTTTTCTGCTCTGTGGAGTAAAAACAGCAACACAGATGTATTCAAGATGAAACATACTACACTTAGAAGTTTATTTCTTTTGCACAATATAGAAAGATAATAGTGAACAGGAGCATTGCAGGAAATATAAATCCAATTATACAACATCCTTACACCAAAGATGAAGACATGATAATGACTACTAATTTTTATTTCTTCTGGAAGCAACAGAGGTACTAACAGTCTGAAGAGAAAGAAACCAGAACAGTCAAAATGATGACCAGAATAACACCAAAAAATAAATTCAGAATTAAATTTTGGATTCTATGCCACTTCATATTCCAGTATGTAAGTTAAATTCCTGGAAAGGTACCACAACAAATCAAAGCATCCAATAGTACTTAGGAAAAAAACACAAGACAAGCAGCAATCCACCTGTGTCAAAAAACCCCAACTGTGTTAAGCCAATCTCACGGTGTTTATCACAGTGCACAGACCTCAGGGGCACAGAAAAAAGCAGGTGTCGTGTCAAACACCCTTGAAGTCACCAAAAGACACCTTCACATGCAAATGACCAAACAGTTCCAAACATTTCCACTGAATGTTCCATAACCTGAGTTCAAAATCCACTGGAAAAGTCGTGTGTGGAAGAATTGAACTCAAAACAGAAGGATGCCTTAAGCCAAGTTCCACAATCAAAGTAGAATTTAATACTTCAATTCCTAACCTGTATATTAAAACAGGAGCAGATCACATACTAAAATGCCAAGAGGCTGGGGACACTGCAAGAGCTCTAGAGAACGGCATCAGAGAAGAAAATCTGATCTAAAATTGAGGGGTGTAAAAATGGGAAAGGACACTCACACAAATGACAAAACACCACACAGAGAAAGGCTTAAAGAAGAAACAAGAAAGTATAATGACAGATAGAAGACAAATATAAAGAGAAGGAAAAAACAAACTAACAGGAAAAAAAGCCCAACCTTTCTCAACTAGTGGACTGAACAAGAAGAAATATGTTAGGTTTGACATTATTTTAAAAAAGTTAAAAGGAACATAAAGCAGTGACAATTTCACGGACAAGGCAAATGGAACTACTGTCATCTTCAAAATGCTGCTGAAAGTGTTGAAGGGGAAAATAAAAGGAAAAAACACACACACAGAGCACTTTGAAAGTAACCACAGAACATCTTGTCCACATGAACAGAAGAGATCTTAAGACCATCCCCAGGGAGAAAAAGTGTGACTGGTTAAGGTGAACAGGTTTTGTGGCAAGTTTTCACAAGAATCAAGTGGAGTGGACCCAGAAGTTCATTAGATGTTCCAAATCAGCACAAGATGTATCACAGACCTACAGGTGCAGATGCTAAAAGCACAAATATTCCATTTGATGTCTAAGAACAAGTGGCAGGTCTTGGAGACTTAAAATTATGCAAGGCAAAGCAGACAAAAGGCTGAAGCACAAATTGAGGGCTTCAAAGGAGATATTTCTAACCATGTCAAGAACAGCTTTATAGTTGAACCTCAAGTACCACCTACCTGTAAAACCATTTATTTTATATAATTCCTTCACATCCTGAACAACTGTGAGATTAAAACATTGTCTTCAATGACTATAATATTTAAAATCTGTTAGTGCCTTTTACTGCCAGAAACTGTCAGGCATCACTGATGTAATTACTCATTTATAGTAAGATTTTAATATTTTAATCTCCTAAATTGATGTAAATCTCAACTGCACACCTGTGTTTGCATATTCTCTTTGATGGGCTCTGTCACCTCAAATGTCAGCATTTACTCCTCTTGAGTGCTGCTTAAGGATTTCCGATGCTCCCTACGTGACCAACTTTGCACGTAGATTATTTAATATGCCTTGAGTGCTGAAAATTACATGCCACACACAAAAAGCTTCTGTATTTATCTGGATGATGGGAGTACCGTCCCTTAAACACCTTGATCTTTCCTTTTTCTAAATATTTAAAGTATAGAACAGACTGAAAGACCTTCGGAAACATTCCATTATTCTCCTTTTACTGTGATAGAAAACCAATCAACGTATCAGGGGAAAACACTCTTCAAGCACAGATTTATTCTTGCTCTCCTTTTACTCTCATCCTTTCTCGACATTTTATTCAACATCATGCACTCTACCTCTTGCTCATGCTGGCATAACTTGGTAGGTATAAACAATAATATTTCAGAGTACTGTAAGATTTTGAGCACCAAAGCGATGTTCCGCTAGACTGGGCAGTATCAGTCCAGGCATCTCTCACACTTGTCTGAGAAGAGACAAGCCAAAGTTATTTCTACGAGTGATTAAAATGCAATCTACGTGTTAGGAGTTCAAAAAAGTATCTCAAATACAAACTCAAATCAAGCCTCATTTTTTTTCCCAAGAAATCCAGGTCCCAGAGGCTTCTTACAGAATACTAAAGATGGACTAACTTAATCCAGTGCCAGCTTTGTAAAAACTTTCCAAGGAAGAACTTATGTAATGCTCAAATTTTCATGATTTATATTAAATGTAGAGAGGCTTATTTTCACAAACATGGCAAAAATTTTGAATTGTAGTAATCCTATGTATGTTCAGACATATTCATCATACTGAAGTCATAAAGTTTGGCTTGAATATCGCGAGGTTTACAGCCTTCCTTTTTCAAGTGAAGGGCATCTTTATAATCAGGTAGAACTCCCCAGAGCAGGCATTTACTAACTGTAATAAACACTGTGCCCCATATTTTGCTCCATCAGCAATACAAATGTCAGCCACTAGACATAAGAAATCCTATTAAAAAATTAAAACTTAGTTTTCTTTAAATTCCATTTCTATTTTTAATTACAGAAAGCTCTTGCTCTTTGATTAAAAATTTCTTTAACCTTGAGATGAGAATTACTATCATATCAAACTCTCTACAGCTGACCATCATATAAAAAAAGCTTTGGAAATCTGGTATTTTTTTCTTCTAGTTGTTAACTACTTCATTCTTTCCAAAACTTGCTAACTAAGATCTTTTTATAAAGTATACAAAAATCTTAAATATGGAAAGATCTTAACAACTTCTTAAGTATTATCCATTAGTGGGATTGACGATTTCTTGATTCTATAAAGCAGTAATTCTCAGTCCACAATTCACAAAATCTCAGAAATTAGCCTACAAAACCCCTGCCAAATATATATGTAAGTATCTTTTTCTCATGCAGGTAAGCAAATAAGAAAAGGTGAGATGTGACAGTTATTGAATTCTCAATTTTAGGTTCACTTTGTTGGTGCTGGAAATTACAACAACCATGACAAAATTGCAGGAGACAATCCATTTATTCCTCCTCCCCACAAAAGAGCTGACCAGTTCTTTTAATAAATACTGAGAATCACTTCTTACAGTGGTTCTTAGAATTGTTAATACTGCTATGCCAGACTATGCCAAGGTCAAGAGTGCAGCTCTGGCCTTTCTCAGATTACAGTTCTGAAACCAGAACCATTATCTAGAAAATGCAAGGCACCTCTCTTCTCGTTAAAGAAATTTAACTACAAGTTTCTTAGTGCATCATAAGCAACTGCAAGTCCCATAATGGAATTTCTATCCATGTACCCATATAGAAAATGGATTGTCACATCAGAACTTACTTCCTACTTCTGAAGACCATCTCTTTTTCTAACAGGTAGAGCACAAACTTTGATTTCCATCTTGTTTTATGCACAATAAGGCATGAGAACATCGTAACTTGTAACAGGGAAGCATGAGAATAGTTCATCCTAATTTCCTTTCCAAAGGAAGTGTTTCCTTTTACAAATAGAACATTGAGAAAAAGAATGTTAGTTTTAGAGTGGCCCTACTTTTGTAGTGGCCTCTACATAGCTCCACAGCATTTAGACCTATTTCAAATACATATGGAATTCATTGGTAATATTCAAATGTTTTACACACGATAGTGCAAGGAAGGATTTGTTTTGCCTAAATTCCCATGCAAATTGAAAGCAGGGGGTGAAAGCAGAAGCAGGGAAGTAGATTTTCAATGAAAAAAATGCTTTTTTGCCTCAACAGGAGTAAGCAAGTAATACCTTCTTAATAATTTTGACATATTGAAGGCACATTGAGCAGCACAGAACCAAGCCACACTCCTAGCTATTTCCAGCAACCTGCAAACATTAATTTATTCTTACAAGCCCAAATGCTGAAACTGTGACAAGAGAATATGAGGCTGGGGAATAAGCAACAAAAATACAGCTCCACAAACACACCAAACACACTGAAAGGTCTGTTGAACCAGAGAATGGCATTTCTCATAGTCTCACAAAGACACAGGAAAGCCTCTGTTACTCTGAACACTGCACAAATCCTATTTTACCAACATGCACTGCTGACAGATATTTCAGTCCAGCAACATATAATGTACATCAGCCATATATCTTAGAATATTTAAGTTATTCTAACAAGCAGTATTTTAAGAGAAAGGCTTTCTCAGTGGATTGATGATTGCATGTTAATTTTTATTCACTCAGGTTTACAATGAGAGCTACAGGCAAAGCTGGAGTTTGCCAAGAAAACAGTATATAGCTGAAGTGCAAAATACTGTTAAAATCATTAATGCAGACACTGCAATAGACATTGTCCTTTAATCCACTCAGACAAACAAAACAGCATATAACAGCAGGAACTCTTTTGTAATACCCCTGAAACACCAACAACAGTTGTTTGTCTAAACGGATTTTGCATTTTCAAGGTTCTTCATCAAAAGAAATAGAATGAATTTAAGTCAAAAGGGAAAAACTTTTAAATTTAAGTTATAATTAGAAAACAACAACTGTGGAATAAGAGCATTTACAGAAATTCGGACAACTTATATTCTGCATTCTCCATAGCATGTACTTAATGGGTGAAAATCAAATTGTCTATTAAAAAAATAGGATAATTTACATGTATGTGCATGTATAAAGTCTAAGTTACAATGAAACTTATTTAATTGTACATCATTTCTCTTAAAATTATAAATAAATCCATAACCATAATTTGTAGGTACAGTATTTAATGCCGTCCTCTAATTTTGTGTTGTTTAAGCTAAATCATGGTCTTAGTTATACACCTATAGCTCCAGTAACTCATATAATATGCACAAACATGAGGAGTCAAAATGGTTTTTAGCATGCACAAACATGGAACCATATGTCCCCATGGAGACAATAACACAGAATTTGCTCACATTTTTGAGCAATGCCTACAAGATTTTCATACTTGGATTATTCCATTTTAACTACGTCCTCAGTAGCTATCATAAGCATTCATTGAATGCACTTATTTTTCATTTCCACATAGTTTTCCAGATGTCAGTGTTCACAAATGGAACAATACACAAAGTCCCCAGGTCACCGTAGTTTGCTGAGGTTTCTACAGCAAGAAGCCACATCTTAAAAGTAGTTAGTAGATGGCAAAGGTTCTAGAGCAAAGTTCATGAATAAAAACATACTTTGACCACAGTTATTTCTGACCTGGAGTCAAAAATGTGCTGAGAACAGACTGCAGATACAATTCACCTAAGAACCAAACACAGCCATTGCTTTTCTTATTACTGAGACATGTAGGGTGAATTATCACACATTTCACCAAGAAAGCAAGATAATTTTAACATCAGAGTTATCTGGCCCAGATGGCCAGATAAGGCAGAAAAGGCCTTATCTGAGGAACACAAACTATGCTCTTATCTGAAGAACACAAAACTAGGGACCCCATAAGATGCACCCCAGAGTCCTGAGAGACTTGGATGATGTAGTTGCCAAGCCACTTCCCATGTTATTTGAAAAGACACGGCAGTCAGAAGTCCCGGGTGAACGGAAAAAAAAGGCAAACATTGTACCCATCTTTAAAAAGCTTAGAGAAAACCCTGTGAACTACCAACCAGTCAGCCTCACCCCTGTGCCTGCAAAGATCATGGAACAGATCCTCCTAGAAGCTGTGCTAAGCCACATGGATAACAGGAAGGTGATTTGGGACAGCCAGCATGGCTTCACCACAGACGAGTCCTGCCTGACCAAACTAGTGGCCTTCTATGATGGAGTGACTACATCAGCAGACAAGGGAGGGGCTACAGATAACATCTATCTGCATTTCTGTAAAACTTTGACACAGCCCTCCACAACATACATCTCTCCAAACTGGAGAGAAATGGATGCAATGGGAGAACCATTAGATGGATAAGGAATTGGCTAGATTCAAAGGGTAGTGGCCAATGACTCAGAGTCCTGATGGACATGGGTGACAAGTGGTGCCCCTCAGGAGTCCACACTGGGACCAGTGTTATTTAATGTCTTCATTAATGACAGAGGTGAAGGGCTCGAGTGCACCCTCAGCAAATCTGCAGACGACACCGAGCTGAGTGCTGCTGGTGACACACCTGAAGGACAGGATGGCATCCACAGACACATGGACAAGCTGGAGAAGTGGCCCAGGGGAATCTCATGCAGTTTAACAGTGCAAGGCTCTGCACCTGGGTCAGGGCAATCCCTGGTATCAATCCAGGCTGAGGGATGAGCAGATGGAGAGCAGCCCTGATGGGAAGGACTTGGGGGTGCTGGTGGATGAGAGGCTGGACATGAACCAGCCTTGTGCACTCACAGCCCGGAAATCCAACTGTATCCTGGGTGCATCAAAAGCAGAGAGGCCAACAAGAGGAGGGATGGGATTGATGGTCATAAACTAAAACACAGGAAGTTTCAACTCAACATGAGGAAGAACTCCTTAACGCTAAGGGCTGCAGACCTCTGGAACAGGCTGCCCAGGAAGGTTGTGGAGTCTCCCTCTCTGGAGACCTTCAAAACTCACCTGGTGCATTCCTGTGTAACCTGCTCTAGATGACCCTGCCTTGGCAGGGTAATTGGACTGGGTGGTCTCCAGAGGTCCCTTCCAACCCTAACAGTTCTGTGATCCTGCCCCTCTGCTCTACTCTGGTGGGACCCCACCTGCAGTGCTGCATCCATCTCTGGGGTCCTCAGCACAGGAAGGACATGGACCTGTTGGAATGAGTCCAGAGGAAGGACACCAAGATGATCAGAGGGATAGAACACCTCTTGTATTAGGAAAGGCTGGGAGAATTGGAATTGTCCAGCCTGGAAAAGAAAAAGCTTTGGGATGACCTAATTGTGGCCTTCAGTACTTGAAGGGAGCCTACAAGATGGAGAGGGACTTTTCACAAGGGCCATGTGGTAACAGGACAAGGGGGAATGGCTTCAAACTGAAGGAGAGTAGGTTTAGATTAGAAGTAAGTTTAGACTAGGAAAAAATTCTTTACTGTGGGGGCAGTGATGTCCTAGAATAGGCTGCCCAGAGAAGTCACGGATGTCCCATTGCTGGAAGTGTTCAAGGTGAGGTTGGATGGGACTCTGAGCAACCCGGTTCACGGAAAAGTGTCCCTGCCCACAGCAGGGGTTGGAACTAGATGATACATAAGGTCCCTTCCAACCCAAACCATTCTATGACCTATGATCTAATCCACCCAAAATTTTGATTCACAAATACTTATCAGCTTTAGTAATCCTTGTTAACTTACCTGTGTAATTACACATTATTTCAGTTGTGTTTGTAGACTGAAGCAGACTGAGCTTCTCTTGTTGTAGCATAAACTTACATTGCTTAATCCTCATACACACTATTCCCCAAGTTTAGAAGTTCTGTGTGGTTAGGTTTTTTAAAACCATAACTGCACTTTCTATTTTTTAAACATAATTGCTAAAACTATCTTAATGAAAATTTTAAAAAACAACAGACACATGCAACATAAATACAGAAAGTAACATACTTACAGCTTCAAATGGTAAGTTAACGTGTTCCAGGAATTTCTGCATTAAACTGTCGGATAGTTCATTGAAGCGATATCGGAAGAGATCCATTTCTTGTTGAAGAAACCAACGCCTGAGATCCTCACTGCAAAAAATTAATTAACAAAAACCATTTTCTGAATAGACATTATTTCTTTGCTTGAGAACTAGACCCCAAACCTAGTGAACACAACAGTAATGCTGACTTTGGCACGTGACCCACACACTGAGAAGCTTGGAAGTGAAGGCAGGAAACCTTCAGTAGTGCACACTCAATCAGAAGAGACTTGTGGAGAGACAATACTTTTTACTTGTTCTGGATAAAAATACTCAAGTTTAAGTAACATTCTCCCTTTGTATTTAAAGGACAGGTTTTTTCTACAACGTGGCACAATATTTCTTCATTGTACAATTACCTTCACAATTAATGTGATGAGGCAAATATACTTTGAGAAGACTACTTCTTTTAATTCTCACTTTTGGTGTATCTCCAGCTGAAGAAATATGCATGCATCTAAGAAAACATGATAATAGTGCACTATATTCTAGGCAACAAATAGCCTGGAAACAGGCAAAACGAAAATATATGGCAATGATGTTGGGTGAGGAACACAAACAGAACATCTAACTCTTGACAAAGAGAAAAAAGGGTTCAGCAACTGCAGGTGAACAAGTAGAAGAACCAAGAGGAACACAGGCACAGGAGTCAGAAGACAAAATAAAACAACACTGAAGCCAATCCAAGTACTCTAAGTACTCATGGAACTCTTCACATCCTAGTGCTCAGATTCCCAGGCATCAGCACATTACTCAAAGCCACAGCAAGCAGGTAACTGAGTGCCAGTAACAAAAGCACCCTGTATCTGCAAAGACAGGATGCAGATGATGCTGTATCTCACTACCACAAGGCACTCCCTTAAACTGTCCTCTGAGAACTACCCTGTGGGCCACTGCCATTGGAATTCACAGAGCACAGAAATACTGGAGCCTTACATGTTTTCTTTAGAATATTTAACCATCTTTTCCCATAGGGAACACGTGAATCACAACAGAGTTGTTTGTGGTTTTGTGGACAAAACCTTTGCTTGAAATATGGCTTGAAGAAAATTATTACACAAAACAGTCAAACAGAAAGGTTGTTAAGGTGCTTTGTAAAATATAATCCTGTGGACAGTCTCAGGGCTTGGGATGTAAAAATAATCAGTGCAACTTAAAATGGGAGTTAATGCTTTAATGACTGCTCTGTTGCAGTTCTGTGGCCATCTTGGACTGTAGTTAAATCCTGAAATGTGACAATTTTTTCCTTTTTCCTTGATTACAGTGCATTTGTTTTCCTATGGGGGAACCAAACAAAACAACATCACCACACATACACATAAAAAACAAACAAACCACAAACACAATTATATAGAATTGCTTTGGGGGGCAGCCAGTCTGTTGTTCCTTTCCTTCAGGAAAGCAGATCAAAGGCTGTAATCCCACCTACCCACTTAAGTAACCATAACAAGAAAATACTATTTTATCTCTTATACACACCTATGTGGATTCTTCCTATACCTGACAAAAGAGCTGACAAGGTGACCTCACACTACTGTATATGTCCAGCAA
This sequence comes from Nicator chloris, assembly GCA_013400495.1. Taxonomy (NCBI): domain Eukaryota; kingdom Metazoa; phylum Chordata; class Aves; order Passeriformes; family Pycnonotidae; genus Nicator; species Nicator chloris. The sequence goes on along the minus strand of WAAE01014347.1, from coordinate 14,415 downwards.
ATACTTTTAAACTGACTTTCCTAGCATCATCATCATTAGGGCATTATTTACATCACTTCTAAAGCCAAACCATATTTTATACTCATTATTCACATGAAAAAAATTGTACACTGTCACCTCAAACTCATACTAAGTAACAATATTTATTATCAAAAGCCCAAGCTTAACTGAAAAGCAATGTCCCTGTTATAACTAACCAAGCTGCTGTTGAAGCTGAGAGAGTTGCAGGTCATTGAAGTGTAGCTGTTAAGAATATCTCCCCATTTTTTGCCACTTAACTTTCTGGTGTGCAGATTACTCAACAGTTTAAACCAGTTCATATATTCCCAACTATAAAAATAATATTGAAAAACAGTCTCCTTCATATAGGGAACAGCACTTGAGGGGCTGGGGTTGGAATAGAAATACTCTTCACCCCAAGGAGGGGTAGGAAAAATCAGCATACTTGTTAGGAAGCATGAACATAGAAATACTTTAGGAAAGGCAAGCAAATGCTTTTAAGTCTGGAATTTAAGACTAATAGCTCACATTCCACAATTAATACAAAAGTTCCAACAACTTAACACTGATTTATGAAAACTTTGGGCATGGGCCAGATCACTGCTTTACTAAGCAACCAACACCAACTACTCAGAGTTTAAGTGTTAAAGACCAGATAGCAAGGGGAACATGGGTATAGATAAAACACAAAAGGAAATGCTACTCAACATAAAGAGGCAGCAATTTTAGCAGAGAAGTCTAATTTATGATATAGAAAACAATGTCAGGGAGTAGTGAACAGGCCTTGCTACGTTTGAAATGGAATTTATGTCCTTGTTATGTGACACAGACACAAATCAAACAAAAAAACACTTGAAAAAGGCATTAAAGTATGTTTGAAAGTTTCCTGGATAAAAGAGTTGCTGTCAGAGCAGAGGTAAAATTTATTTCTTCCATTTTAAGAAAGTAAAGTGAAAATTATGCTCCTGTGACTTTCAAGGTTCTTCATAGCTGATTTGCTGTGATGAGAGATGCAGCAGACAAAAGCAGAAATGCTCATTCCCATCCACATTCAAATAAAATTATCTTTACATCTGCATCTGCCATGAAAGTAAATGAAACAAGATGATTCTATTTCCTGGTCTTGACAGATCTGCATGACATTAGAAGAGGAGTGAAAGAAGGGTATGGATGAGACTGTTCTCTTGAGACTGTAAATACCCTATCATATGGGAATAAACTTTAAAGTATTGGATTTCAGAAGGCAGAAGACGGAAAGTCAAGAGATGATGACTACCTTACAAATTTAACTGACCAGAATGGTGGAGCTGGTCACTTCAGATCACATGAAAACCAAATCAAAACAATCCAATTTACAAGTGAGGACTGACAGAGACTAGAAAAGAAAAATCGATACAAACTTTTACCCCTGGATGGCACTGTTGGCCAACTAAAAACTGAAAAAGCACTATCACAGGAAAATGTAAACACATGTACATACAGCTGCCTCAGAAACTGAATTCAACCTAGTTTGCAGTTATGTCTATTTACGTGCACTTTTTCAATCACTCCTACCTTAACAACTTTCTTCAATTAACCTAATGATTTGTGCCAAGCTTATTTTTCTGACCTAGTATGACAAAAACTTGAAGTACAGTATATTCTGTTTGCCTCCCAATACTATCTTCTGGGAACATGCCAGTTGTAGACAATAGAAATATCCCCAAAGTAGTTGCTTTTCAAGAGAGAATAGAGAACACGGGGTACAGGCTCACCTCATAGTTCTCAGTAAGCTATTTTCCATGTTAGGAGTAACCACTAAATCCACCTTTTCAAAGTACAAGTAGAAACTGACTAAAAGCTGCTTAATCAAAATGTAGCAAGTACATATAAATGGGAACACAAAACGGCACCTGAAAATTGTCTGAAGGGTGTCCCAGAGCCCTATCCAAACCCCTCCTCCCTCTAAAGATGTCTTTCCCCCTAGATTACAAAACCAGTCTCTTTCCTGCTGATTTTGTGGCCCAAAATAACTTGTATTCATTTCTGCACAGCAGTTCACCTTCAACAAGCTGCCCACTTCTGCCCTGCCAAAAGTCAAATTTTTAAGATACTTCCCTGAAACACAGGCTTTGAACAGCATCTCCAATTTATTTACTAAGCAAGAATCTCAATCAGATTCTCACCTTCCACAAGAGCAGAATTTTCATCAACTACCAACATCCTCAAAGCATCTCATCTCCCACAAAAAAAAGTAATGGTCCAAATAATCTAAATAATAACTAAATGTTTAAAGTAAAGTTCTGGCTTTGGAATTAAGCCAAATTGATTATTCAAAATGCCATTAATACAAACTACTATGTTTTCAGGGGCCTTTTAGACCCCAGACTACTTGAGGATACTACTTTTTAGGGGGGGTTGGTAAACTTACAATACAGGTAAAGCAAGATATTGTCTTGTGGAAATCAGCAGGACTAGTATGATTAAGGCAGTTTATAAAAATACAACAAACACAGGCACTAGAAAGAAGGTAATATTACACTTGTTGTTCACAATCACAAATTATACATGTAGAATACAGAAGGGATATCAGTTGCAATCCTGTTGTTCAATCTGCTCCCTTCTTTGAGGATTTCAGGCTACACTATCAGAGTGACTGCAGTGAAGGCTGGTATTGGTCTCCACACCCACAACCTGTTCTTCACTGTATGTGCATCATGGATCTAGCAGGCTCATTAATCACACACATTGACAAACTGTCTTCAGCACAGCCCAGATGTCTTTTGAAAGGACAACATGGGACATGAATGATCTGGAAGACTTCAGGGTGTTTCAAAGTCACCCAGAGCCTGTCATGGTGAGGTTTCACCCATCTGGAGGCAGGCTGTTGAGGCCTTTGCTACTTCCTACTCTGATCAGATGTTCTGCAGCAGGAATCCAAAGTCATTTCAAAGAAAAGCCCCATCCATTCCAGCTCCATATCCTGGCTTAGACCACAATCCCTCCTACTCACCTTCCCTGTCTGCTGTTGCTTACAAATCTGTATCCATAGCAGCACTTATGTCAGCTATAACAGTACCATAATATGCATTCTATCACAGCCACTTAATTAAAATGAACTGTATTGAAGCCTTAAGTGCAATCGACCCAACAATTCAACACACTTCGTATCTGCCAGTTTTAATTCTAAAGAGACTGCAGCGATAAGGAGTAAAGAGTTCACACAAATCATAACAAAAGTACTTGCAGACATGAAGCACTGACAACCTCTAATTTCACCCAAAAACTACAGGAGAAGCAAAAAGAATGTGCTTTACAGGATCAAGTTTTTGCTTGAAATTTCACATAATAAAAAAACGCAGTGCAACCAGCCACAGCAACGAATAGGGACAAAAATTAGAGGCAGTAGATGAAACCTCAAACTCAGATGGTATTTTTAAATCAGTCAGAAAGAGTGCTCTCTATACAATAATATAAAGCCCATTTAAATAGGCAGGTCTTTGGTCAGTTATCAACAGTTAGCATATAGAGAAGTTAAACTATGTTATCAATCACTTCAAATGCCTGACAAACAATATGGATGCGCTTTCATTTAAAGAAAAGGCTATAAAGAGACTCAAATCAATTGTATCTGTTTAAAAGCCAAAAGTTTGTAATATTTTAGTTACTACGAAATCCAGATATTGATTCCACATATCCCCTTTCATCACAACTGAAATCAGATTCCTAGCAAAAAATCCTCTTTGAGCCTACCTCTCTCTTTAGCAGCCATGCAACTCTAAAGCATCTGTAATGTCTATAAAAAAGCACTGCAGTATCTGTATACTTTTAAAATTAATAAGAGGAGTACAGCATAATCCAGAAAGTACTTACGACTGGCAGTAGGCAAGGCGCAGTATGAAATGAGAGATATGATCTTTTCTTCTTGCCTCATAATCATCCTCAGCCAAAGCCTACAGAACACATTCTTATTATTTCAGAGAAATAATCTCTCCCAGATTAAAAATTCACAATCAATTTACCATTGCTGTTCAACAGTGTGTTAACAGTCATCTTTTAGACAATAAATGCCAACTTACTGAGGAAGGGGGTCACCCTAAAGAAAGAAATATATACCTTCAAAGAAAAACTACACCTCTGACAAAGTGACAGAACTGCAATTTTAGAAATAGCATTTCATCACCTCTGCTTTTATTCATTATTCTTGAATGGTATAAAGAAAATAAAGGGCAAGAGGGTTCCGTATCTTGATCTCTACTTACTCTGTAGGGAAACTTCAGTTTCCGGAGCTCAGCCTCCAGCTTGGTTTTGTATACATCAGTACCTCTTACATAGCTCACACCGAGACTTTCAACTACTTTAAGCACTGGGCAAAAAAAGAAAAGGTCCATGTTAGAGGCAACATGCTGAAATCAAACTAAGTGTATGACACCTTGGGAAAGGCACTAACTGGGGTAAGGCCACAGGAATTGCTTTTAATGGTATGAGGAGCAGAAGGGTGAGAAATACGAAGGATAAAGTGTAACCCATGAGTCCTGAACAGCTGGCCCAATTCTGGGATCCATACTGTCAGCAAGGAAAGGGAGACAGCTAACTCTGATAGATCAGCCTCACAACACCGGTTTCAACTCTAATGGAAGCTTGGATCCAGCAGTTTTCAGGACTTCAGGGAACCCCTGGCTGCCAGCCCCAACGACCTGAAATGCAGTACTGAGACATCAAACATGTCACAACATCTACAGAACGTCAAACGTGCTCATAAAAACCCCCAGTGTAAACCAAAACTACACAGTCCCGACAGCGACAATAAACGCTCATTACTGAAAACAGTCTCAGCTCTCCAAAACGCCCAAAGCAACGCGTTTTCCTTTAATGGCAGCTCAAGTAGCACGAGCAGCCAGCCCAGCTCCCCTTTACGTCAGGCGAACAGAGCATGCAGGCCTGCCAGAAACACACACAGCCACAGGAAGGATTCAAAGTATCGAGGGGAGAGAAGGGACGGGAGGAAGGAGAGGGGGGAAGGTGGAAGGACGGAGGGGGGAAGGTGGAAGGAGGGAGGGGGGGGGGGAGAGACACTACTCACGCTTCAGGCGGTCGACGGCAAGGCTCTCAAACTCCACCAGGGAGATGCTTTCCGTGGGGTGCTCCAGGTAAAACTGCAGGCTGTGAGGGTACTGCTCCCGCCGGTCTCCAGCTAGCCGCGCATGCTTCTGCCTCATTCGGCTGGAGAACTCCATCTCCGTCGCCCCGGGGCTGCCTCTGGCCCCGTCCCGACCGCCCGAGCCCCGCTCCCGCCGCTCCGCACGATACGACCCGGCGGGACCCCGACCTCAGCCCGCTCGGCCCCGCACCCCGGCTTCCCGCGCTCCTCTGGCCCCGCCCACTTCCGCACAGGGCCGCGCCTCCTGCGCAGTCATTGGGTGCTGTACAGATGTGGGCGGGGCCATGCTGGCCGGTGCTCACACCGGTATGATTCCGGCATGGCGGTCCTGGCACTGGCGGCCCCGGCACAGGCAGGCGGCCACACCCGGCATGGCTGTGCTGGCACTGGCGGTCCCGGCACAGGCAGGCGGCCACACCTTGCATGGCTGTGCTGGCACTGGCGGTCCCGGTACAGGCAGGTGCCCACACCCGGCATGGCTGTCACAACAAGGGCGGGGCTGGCAGTGCTCACACCCGGCATGGCTGTGCTGGCACAGGCGGTTCCGGCGCAGGCAGGTGCCCACACCCGGCATGGCGGTGCCGGCACGGGCGGGGCGGGGCCAGCAGTGCCCACACCCGGCATGGCGGTCCCGGTACGGGCGGTTCCGGCGCAGGCAGGTGCCCACACCCGGCATGGCGGTGCCGGCACGGGCGGGGCGGGGCCAGCAGTGCCCACACCTGGCATGGCGGTCCCGGCACAGGCAGGTGCCCACACCCGGCATGGCTGTGCTGGCACAGGCGGTTTCGGCGCAGGCAGGTGCCCACACCCGGCATGGCGGTCCCGGCACGGGCGGTTCCGGCGCAGGCAGGTGCCCACACCCGGCATGGCGGTGCCGGCACGGGCGGGGCGGGGCCAGCAGTGCCCACACCTGGCATGGCGGTCCCGGCACAGGCAGGTGCCCACACCCGGCATGGCTGTGCTGGCACAGGCGGTTTCGGCGCAGGCAGGTGCCCACACCCGGCATGGCGGTCCCGGTACGGGCGGTTCCGGCGCAGTCAGGTGCCCACACCCGGCATGGCGGTGCCGGCACGGGCGGGGCCAGCAGTGCCCACACCCGGCATGGCGGTCCCGGCAGTAGTGGGGCGGTTCTCGCAGGTGTCCACACCTGCCACGGCCGCTTCCAGCACCGGCACGTTCTACACTGTTCTAGAGTTTTATCACTTTGTCACTTTACCAAGAGAGCTGCAGGATTTGCTATTTTTGCCGCTGTGTTGGTCATTTTGCTGCAGCTGAGATTATGGTTTTTTATGCCCCTGCCACAAAACGTATTCCCCTAAAAGTTGGTTAATGATCTTGCAAGAAGTTCGGAGGGTAAAAGGGTGGGAAATCAGAACTGCCATACAGTTTGTGCCAACAAAGTNCGGCACAGGCAGGCGGCCACACCTTGCATGGCTGTGCTGGCACTGGCGGTCCCGGTACAGGCAGGTGCCCACACCCGGCATGGCTGTCACAACAAGGGCGGGGCTGGCAGTGCTCACACCCGGCATGGCTGTGCTGGCACAGGCGGTTCCGGCGCAGGCAGGTGCCCACACCCGGCATGGCGGTCCCGGTACGGGCGGGTCCGGCGCAGTCCGGGGCCCACACCCGGCATGGCGGGGCCGGCACGGGCGGGGCGGGGCCAGCAGTGCCCACACCTGGCATGGCGGTCCCGGCACAGGCAGGTGCCCACACCCGGCATGGCTGTGCTGGCACAGGCGGTTTCGGCGCAGGCAGGTGCCCACACCCGGCATGGCGGTCCCGGTACGGGCGGTTCCGGCGCAGTCAGGTGCCCACACCCGGCATGGCGGTGCCGGCACGGGCGGGGCCAGCAGTGCCCACACCCGGCATGGCGGTCCCGGCAGTAGTGGGGCGGTTCTCGCAGGTGTCCACACCTGCCACGGCCGCTTCCAGCACCGGCATGTTCTACACTGTTCTAGAGTTTTATCACTTTGTCACTTTACCAAGAGAGCTGCAGGATTTGCTATTTTTGCCGCTGTGTTGGTCATTTTGCTGCAGCTGAGATTATGGTTTTTTATGCCCCTGCCACAAAACGTATTCCCCTAAAAGTTGGTTAATGATCTTGCAAGAAGTTCGGAGGGTAAAAGGGTGGGAAATCAGAACTGCCATACAGTTTGTGCCAACAAAGTGAGGAAAAGCAGTAGTTTAGGCTGGCGAATTCTTAAGAGCAACGATAGGATCCTGGAGCAGCACACGCACTAGTCCCGTGTTCGTGGGCAACTCCTGGGGCAGTCCCGAGTGGTCTGACCGCAGCTTTAACAAACGCTGCCCCGGGAGCCGGCCTGGAGCTGCAGCCTGCCTCTACTGACAGATTAAACGTGGTGCTGAGCTCAGCCGAGGTGGGATAATCCACTCCACCGCTAAAGCAAAGTGGCCACATCCACACTGCCTCCAGTACGTGCTCCCATGTTCCTGTTAATTCTCAGACTGTGGCGTCTCCTCTTTGGTCTGGGTCAAACCACTACCACGGCAATATCTGAACGTTTTTGCAGGATAGAAGGTCAAGCTGCATTCTCCAGGACTCCTCTGTAATTTTCCTGAGGAAAATATGCTACTGCTATATTTTCATGTATTTGTATATTTTGTAATATTTAATATTTAACCGGAAGCAAGTTCATATCTTTTTACATATATATATTTTTTTAAAAATCCTTTAACCTGAATAATGTTTTTTTCAAATACTCACTGGTCACTCCACAAAGTTTCTTCCCTTCACCACCTGGCTACAGCCCGAGTTGCTTAGGAGTAAGGAGTGCATCTGCCAAAATCCTCCTAAAATTTGCAGGAAGGTGGAACTTTTGCCCTTGACCAGTGTATTAATACCCAAGAGCTCTTGGCAACGCACTGTCCAGAGCAGGTCAAGGACTTCCATCAGAGTTCCCACATTTGCTTAGAGTGCTGTACCCAGCCTGGACCAGAGGGGGAGAAGTATGACAATGCTGAGGAGCACAGCAGAAACCAGGGATGCTTTTCATTATAATTAAATTTAATTTCTACTCATGTTTTAGGTTTTGGCACATAAGCAGCACCACACCTGTGGAAACCAATGTTTGAAGTTTGCTATCCGTCACTAATTCTACTGAGCTTCATCCTGCTGATTTTTGAACAGGTCAGCAGCTATGTCTACATCTGTTGTTTTCTTTCATTTGTTTTACTTCTAGGTGGTTTGTTTTTTTTCCTTTCTTGCTGAGTATTAATCCCCAAATTGTCTGTAATTAGGAGAAGATCTACCCTGTTTGTTTGGATTTTTTTATTTCAGTTAGCTGGTGACACTAACAGCATTGCAAAAAGTCACACATAAGATTACTTCAGCAGAAATTAAGAATCAAAATTAACATCTACTAGATGTTAATTTAAATTAACATTTTCTAACATAAAAATTAACATTTACTAGACTTAATTACTATATTACTACACTTAAATAAAATTTACAATGCAAGACCTTACCCTTTCACACAAAAAATCATTTTCTTGGGAAAAGAAAATAGACAAATGAAATTTTTTCACCTTGGGGTAAACCCCCCCCCGCCTCAAATTTCAAACTTTCTTACTGATGCATCTGTTGAAACCTACAGATGGTAATATTTTGCACTATATTTTGGTTACTTTTTTCTAAATATATTTTTACTACTCCCACAGTAACATTACACTGGGGGCTGTTTTTTAAAGTATTTTTAAGAGAATTATTGATGTAGTAACAACCTACCTCACAAATGTTTTACAAGAACATCCATATGCTCCGCTGTCAAGCTGTCCCCATCATCCCATGCAAACAGAGTCCAATTTGGCATACCCCAAACTGTTCTGGTACTTAATTGATGCTCTGTTGGGAGGAAAGGGTTAAAAGCGGAAGAATGGCAATGAGGAGGATGATGAGGATGGTAGATTCACTCAAGTGACCTTGCAGCTGGGAATGTCAAGGCCTGGAGAATAACAGTGAGGGGAGGCCTGTATAATGTGCCTACTGCTGTTTGTACTTTGTTTTGAGAAGCATTTCTGTGTACAGATAATGTAGGTGTTTTGAGAGACTTGGGAGCACTCTCATGGACATGCTTAAGCTCCCTGGTTTTGGGAGAGAGCAGGTCAAAGCTCAGAGATCATAAAAAAAAACCCAGAGGAGATCACAGCATGTTGGTAAACTACAAGTGCACAGGCCCTTGATAAATTGGTGCAAACAGCAAGCCTGCCTTTCACTCGGATAACTGAGCCTAACAGTGCCTGCCTTCCTGCTTGTGTGTCTCTGCCAGGGATCTTCCAGTTAGCAAGGTAATGTAATAAATTTACTCTTTGCATTTTAACTGTATTTTTGTGCTTGTTCCAGCTGCCTGTGTCAACACAGACACACACACACAAAATCCTTATTAGCATTAAATATGTATTGTAGCATAGTTGCTACTCCCACTTTTGTTATATTAACTAGCAGACTGCCTAATGCTAATCTGCCAGAGCCCAGTTGTTCTCTATTTGCTTAACTACATCTGCTAATAAAAGGGTAAATATGGTGATGCTGATATGTAGTCTGTCTTTCAAACCCCATTCATCCCTCATGTCTGGGATGTTTGGATCTCTATGGATGGCAGTGATTAGCACAAAATGTCCCTTCTCTGCTTCTGGCTCTCTTTCAGCTCTTATTGTTTATTGACAATCTTACTGCATGTATCATCAGCCTGACAGAATTACCTGAATTCTCATGTAATTCTGTCTTCAAATATATTATATTAATATCTTGGAGTTTTGGTGTTTTCACCTTTTAAAATGTTCTTGAATAATTTTTTAACTTTTGTTTGTTTGAAATATTTACTTACATATTTTCCCCTTGTCTAACTCTATTCCTTTACTGATCTGACCTTTTCAGAAATCTTTTCTTGTATTTTACTTGTGTATTTCCTAGCCCAATCCCTATTTATTTTTTTCTGTTTTGCAGTTCTCCATGTTTTTTTATTACTTCTTTAAATGTCTGACATCCAGGTTATATCGGGATTTTAGTTCTGACTACAATGCACAGATACCTCTGTATTTACTATAAATAGCAGGGTAAATGTTCTGAGCTGGCCTTTAAATTCCTGCAGGCTCTGAAATGAGTAAAGCATGAATCATGCAGTGAAGAGAGGTTCAGAGGGCTGCTTTAGCTGGAATATGCTCTCAACGTTAATTTATTTAAGTGGAGAGTAACAATGGTCACATCCCTTGTGACACTCTCAATCTCTCTGGCTCCACTTACGCGGGGCTTACGAATCCTAGATTTATTCCCCAAATCTCCTGTCCAAGACTCTAGTGCAGAGGCAGAGAAAATCTAGATACATCTTCACAATCTTCCTTGATTTATCCTGACAGGTAGGTCTGTCATTCACGTCTGCCTCTCACTGCAAGCATCTTCTTCAGCATGTTTAGGCTGCTGTAACAAATACGTTCATTGCATCTTTCTTCTGTTATATATCCCTTTGCATAATTTTTCAGGGTAAATATAGAGGCAAAATCTGCATTGTCCTTGCACTAGGCTTTTTCCAAAAGGATGTTATCCTTGTATTTTCTTACAAAATGCTCCATGTACTTGAAATAATTTTGCTTGTCATGCTGGTGCTTGGGGGAGAGGGGGAGTTGACTTGGTTTTTTTTCTCTAGTCAATCTTCCTCTGGCAACTTTTGAGCATTGAATCAATGTAAAAGAGAGGGGTTGAAGTAGCAAAGAAAAGATGCACTGACATACTTGAGAAATTAGAGCCTGAGTAAAGAAAAAGAGGAAGATTCAAATTTCTACCATGGAAAAGAAAAGCGGAACTCAGTCTTTTTTGTGTGTGGAGCAGCAGCAACGAGACAATTAACACAAGCATCCGGGCTGGTCAGCATAAATACAGCTTGACTTCAGCCACTGCTCCATCATCTCCAAACAGACAAGAGAAGGTTTGAGCTATCCAGAATGAGCACCAAAAAAAAAAGTAGAATTCATTTCTAAACTTAATTTAATCTACTGCATTAGGATCTTCTGCTTCCTAGTATGTCTCTTCATCATATTTCAATTGTGAGCTTCTGAAACACACAGAGAAGTTTTTCAAAGTCTGTCTGTTTGAAGGGATACTGATGTTTTATTTTCTTGGATTTTTATTACAACTAAACTAATTTACAGTAAGAAAATGCTTTTGTTACACATACCATTTAAGATTTACTGCATTTCTAATACTCTCCTGAGAATAATCAAATTTCTACCTGTATAGCAGAGAGGAATAGGATGCTTTCTTATCAAGTAATCTGTAGATAATTGAAAGATTTCATTAACCCCAAAAGTATTGCTATCCAACATAAGAACTAGACATACCTATATACCTAGGATTTTTAACTTTCTTTAGTCAGATAAAGAATTATTTGTCAGGATTCAGAATAATACCAAAAAAAAAAAAAAAACCAAAACCCACAAACCAAAACAAAACAAAAAACCAAACAAACAAAAACCCACCGAACCAACCCCAACATTTTAAGTAATTTTACAAGGAAAATCTCTTACTGCCTGAAAATTTTTAAATACTATTCTGTCTCCATTAAAAGAAACCCACTGCAGTTGAAGGATTTTGTTCAGCCTTTTTGGTGTTTGGTTACGGGTATTGTATAATACAGACTTGGCCAGGAAGACTTCTAAACCTATGACTTGATGATGAAAAAATGTCCTGTTCAGTCCTGACACATAATGAGTGTTCAAATACTCAGCCACTTTGTAAAACAGTCTGCAAAATTCCAACCTAATTGTAAGCAGCAGCCACGTTCCAATTGCTAATAAATGTTCATATTAGCCTTACTCAGAGCACTTCCAACATTACAAGTGAAACCCCCCAAAATAAACATCAGGGTGGGATTTATTCTGCCTAATCTAGCAACTAAACCTGCATCTACCTTTTAAGCTCTTCTTTTAAAGGGAATAGTTTTCCCGAGAATACTTGGAAAAGAATACTTGTCCTCTGAAAGGACATCTAGACTGCCTAAATATAGGTGCTTATATAGCTGATTGTTTTCCCTTTGTTAACCTTACTTGCTTGTTTTCTCGGTTTTGGGTTTGTGGTCTTCATTCAAATATAAGTGATGTTCAGGAGTGGAAACTTAAGTATTTTTGCAAATTAGGGGAATGAAGTCTTCCTTGCATGTAATACAAGGTCCTCTTTCCCATTAGGAATAGATACCAGCATAAGGAGTTAGAGATAACTTATATTCCCTATGTAAGCAAAATTCTAATTAATTGGAAATTGCCTAAGCAAGACATAGGAGATAAAGGTGATTAACAAACATACTACCCACTTGAGCACCTTCCCACTCTAAACTAAATATATTACTTTGTCTTAGTTCATAGTATTTTGCCTTTGTGTTACTTTTGTCATGCTGTGTAATTTCCTTTGTCTAAACTCGGTGGAACTTGAGCTAAGACAGTAAAACTGACTAGGAAAAGTTCCAATTAAGGCTCCTCTCCCCATTAAGTATAGTTAAAACTGCACTGGTTTCACCAGAAGCAGAATATAGCTTCAGAATATAAAACCCTAACCCCATCCACCAGCACTGTGGAAATCAGTTGCTACTGTAATGCTCCTTAAAATTCAGGGCTTGCTGATAAAACTGTTGATTTATTTTCAGATTGCAGAGCTAGAATAGCTATTGGCACCAGTATTTTGGCAGTCTTTCTTCAGCTCACTTACGTGAATATGCAGAAATCTGGTACACACGTTATTTTCAAAACTACACATCACTTTGCATATGTTTTGCATAACAAATTTCAGAAGCTGAGACTCATCCTAATAGCTTTTGAATAACCATTAAAATCGCCTATAATATAGCCACACTAAGTACAATGGTTTAATATGTTTAAATTTCCAATTAAAAAAAAAACAAGTTTATCAGTTACACAGCTATTAACAACATATTGCTTTAAAAAACACAATGCTATTAGATATATTGAAGACTTAACATTTTTTTAACAAATCTGGTAACAGTTAAACAGCAAGGGTGGATCACAATGTATCTAAATGAATCCAGCTGGTATGCTTTATATTTTAGGTGGTATTTATGCATATAATAGGAGATAGTATATAGCAGATAGTGTTACAAATACTTTCAATAGGGGCTACTTTTTCTTTATTCTCTTTTTTAAATTATTTTTTCTTTTTCTTTTTTTTTGTTCTCTTTATACATATTTAATTTTTATGGGCCTGTAACTTACATGAGTACCTGGATGGTATTACACATTTAAGTGCCTGCAGTTTTGCCCTCTCAGTGAACTGCATACAGTTAAATTACATACTGAGTGTTGAGTACATGTGGTGTTGCACCCTCTCATCCAATGCCAGCTAATCTCATCACAGAATTGCAGAATTGCAGAATTGAACACATGATGTTCTCAGGGAACAGACAAGAGTGTTAATTTATCTACAGGCCTGTGGCCATCTTGGTTTTTGATTTGTATACCCATGGCAGCCTACAAACTCTACATAGGGCACTGAAAAAGCCCAAGGTGTAGGAGGGGAGAATAGAGCAGGCAGTCTCAAAAAGAGAGGCAGACACAGGTGTCCTCAGAAGTATGCTGGTTACACTGCCATCGTCTGCCATTCCAGTTCACTTGGCACAACTCAGTCCACTCTGACAGTTTCTGGGCCCCAGGAACTCATGATGCTCATTTCTACTCTGGTCCCATCCGTGTGTGTGTGTGTGTTTCCCCATATTTCCTTTCCCTGTTCTGTCTTCTGCATAGGCAGCACTTGGGTTACTGCCTGCCCAGATGGGCCAGCTCCAAATATGTGCAGGCATCGCTCATTTGCAGGCAGCGGTAGAGCAGTAGTCAGAGTAGTAACCCCAGCAGCCTGGTGTCCTGGGCCACACCACCACAGTTCACTTCTTGCCCTCCCTCACGGCCCCACAGCCAATCCTATTTCCCCCCATGCTTCTTTTCACAGCATCACGCTTACTAACCTGCTGATTCTGCATCTCCAGGCACTTGCCTTCAGCAGTTGCAGACGAAGTGATCTAGACCTTGTTCTTCATTATGGCTCCACCTCAGCCTTGCCATCCAAGGAGTTTACAGTATCCAGGAAGAGAAGCAGAGCTCCCATCTCCCAACATTCTGCCCCTCCAAATGTAGGCATAGACCAAGTAGGCAACAGTGACACCTTCCTGATGTTGTCTCCTGACAGTACTGAAATTCAAAGGAACACATCAGACATAGAGGGATGACGTCACCTTACAAGGAGGTATTCAGGCTTTTCCTGT
>WAAE01014346.1:603531-669247 GCA_013400495.1 Nicator chloris | reverse complement strand
TGGTGCTGTGCATCCATGGGTGCTGCTGGCCCACCCAACACAGACCTGTGCAATAGGTGTGGGAAAGGCAGAAGTGGGCTAGGCCGGCTTTTGCTGGCTAGCGCCTGTCCCGAGACAAACGCAAAGCTAAGAGCCGGTTTGGTCACATCTGGCCCCCTTGCTCCTCACCTCACCTCAGCATTTAAGGTGTCTGCTGGGCGTCTTCCTTGTCCCCTCAGCAATGAGGGGGATGAGCCAGGCTACTTTTAGTGGCATTAGCTGGCAGCTGGGGAAGCCCCCACCTGCCGATCCTGCCAGCTGCCAGGACCAGCGAGGGAAGGGATCTGCCAGCTGGCACCCAGAGGGAGTGAGGGAGGGGGCTTCTGGTAAGGCTACGCCAGGGACACCTGTCATCCCAAAGCCAGGGTGTCACCATGCTCTATAATTGGGCCTCTGTGTGTGCGTGATGAGGCCCTGCAGCTGGGACAGCTCCGCCTGCACCCTGTTCTGTCCCACCAGAGCCTTGTGTTGCAGGGGATTTGGGATTGCATGGAGGAGCAGGCAGCGAGGCTTGGCAAGCCCTAAGGCATTCCCACTCCACAGGGAGGCAGCTGAGCTCACAGGTAGTCAAGAGACAAGCACAAGTAGCCCACCTCCATCCAGCCCTGGGGAGCCTCTGCAGGAGAGGGCGGCCTTGTGAGGCAGCTGGGGGCCTGTTTCCTCCTGCTGGCACACCTCAGCTCCTGTCCGTGCTCTGAGCCAGGTTGGCTTGCCCCAGAACTGGGTGCTGCCCCACTGTGGGGACACTGGTCCCAGAGAGCTGGGCTGGTGCAAAGGGCACCCATACAAGGGATATTGAGATGCTGGGATGGATAAGGTATCCAAGGTCACTCCTCTTACAAATGCTGAGCACCCCTGGGTCATCCAGGCTGCAATGTCTTTCTGGAGTGTGAGCAAGGAGAAGGATGCACTGACAGCAAGTCCTGCTCTGAGCCATGCTATGAAAAGCCCCACCATCCAGCATTCCACTGTCATTTTTGTGGAACTCTTCTGCTTCTAGCTATACCTCACATAACCTTAAAGGAAGCAGGGGAAAACATTCACTTCCCACAGGCTCTACCCAGGGAAGAAATATACCTCTTTTGGTCCCCTTCCAGGGTCCAGAATTCCAGGCTGCTCTCCATTTCTACCAGCTCCATAGTTAACTCTATCCTATCCAAGTGGATCCTCTTTCCCCTCCCCAGCCTCTACAAAACACCTTTCTTTAAGAACAGAGCTCCCTTCCCTCTCTCTTACATAGTGCTGCCCCATGTGTCAGTGTTAAGACACCCGTGTAAAGAAAGAGGCAAGTTTTATAAAGTCCTAGGGAATGTGGATGTCTCCAGCCTCACAGCAAGACCTGCCCTGGTGGTGCTGCTCCACCTGTGCCCCAGGCTGGGCAAGCAGCGTGACCTGGGCTTGGCTCTGCACCAGACCATGGTGAGCAGAGGGAGGATGCAGGCCCCAAGACACTTTGCAGACCACACGTCTAACAGATCTGTTTATTCCTGGAGAGCACAGTGAGCAGGGTGAGGAAGCGGAGCTGCCGGGCAGGCAGCAGTGGTTATTGCTGCAGGTGCATCCTCCAGTGACAACAGGGGTCTGGGGGAAGCAAACTGCCTGCCTGCCTCTACAGGGCAGGGGACGGGCCCTCGCCCCCTGCCAGGCGGGAGCCACCCCATTACCCCAGGAGAAGGTGAGGGGAATGGAGTAGCACAGAGAAGTGCAAATATGTTGGCACTGGAGTCCGTCCACACCGGGCAAAGGAGCCCAAGATAAGAGGAGAGTGTTACAGTATGGGAGGATGAGAGACTGGGAGAAAAAACCCCAACTTTGTGCCGAAGACCCCCCTAAAACACCACCCCCTGCTCTCTGGAGGAAGGCATTGCCTCTTGGGTGCTGCACCCCCTAGCCCTGCTGTGGGCCGTGACCAAGGGCAGCAGATGTCCCAGGAGCTCCCAGGGATGGGAGGGGAGGCTAGGCTGCTGTGACAGTGATGGCATAGCTGTGCCTACGTGGACAGGAGGAGCTTCAGCTGCCGCACTACAGGGTCACGTGTTCACATGGCAGAAGAGCCCCAAAACATTCAGTGCTTGAGTTGTAGGGCTTGACCCAGTGGTGGGCGAAGGCAGGGGCACGGAGGTGGAAGGGATGTGTTGAAGGCCACGCAGAAAAGAGCCAGCAGGCTCCATGCTTTGGTTGTGCCTAGTGGTGGTAAGTATGGTGCAAGGGCGTCACGATATTGAGTATGGCCATTCCTCCCCGCAGAAGGCCACTCTGACCCCCTCAGGAACCTGCTGCCTGAGCAAGGCAATACGTGCTGACGCTCCCAGGTGTGGGTGCAGAGATAGGCAATGTGTGCCAGAGGGGATGGGGCAGCACTAGAGCAAGCAATAGGAGTGTCCTCCCCCTCATGCCCCAGCAGCTGCCTCTCCCTGCTCTGCAGCTGGCCCCCAGCCTGCCACCATGCAGGGATTCACAGGTACCCCATGCTGCTCGCCCTCCTCCTGTTCTGGGGTGACAGCAAGGAAGCAGGAGTGGAAAGAAGCCCAGCCCAGAAGAGGAGAAGGGAATCCCCTGCCTGCCTTGACCCCTGGTCCACTGGAGAAGATGGTGTGAGGCTTGCTGGGAGGCAGGGCTGGTGGCTCAGCATAGGATGGAGCAAGGGGGGAAGAGTATCCTGTATCCATGGATCCAAGGGGGAGGCACTTGGAGTGGGCCTGGCCCGTTGGGGTGTCCCAGCTGCAGCGGATTTGTTGTAATGCCTAGCCACACATCGTCAGCAGCAGCCACTGGGAAGGAGAGGGAGAAGGGATGAGCAGGGTGCATTTTTGCATGTCCTCATGAGTCAATTTTAACAGCCCTCCAAGAAACACAAAGCCTGCACCAGTCCTGTTTACTCATCTTGATCTTTTATGGGTTCTTTCCCTACCCAGGGGGCCGGAGGGCTTTCCACCACCCACCCCAGGTGCCCCACTCACCCTAATGCCGTGTCCCCTTGTTTCCCACCCTAACTTTCACTGGGGTGAACTCTCACCTCCGAAAGGTTCATGACAGCAGTGCCAGTGCCTTCAGGGTCCATGCTACGGAAGAACCCTGCAGGGACACAATCAAGGTGAGCAACACATCTTTCTGTTCCTCCCCTCCCTGCCCCAGGGCCATCACTCACTGAACATGGTCTCCAGCTTCAGGAGGCAGCAGACAAAGTTGTCAAAGTCCACGCCCATGTCATTGTCGGCATAGCGGGCCACCACCACCTGATGCAGCTTGTTGTTCAGCTTGAAACCTGCAAGGCAGAGAGCAGTCAGCCCCCCAGGGAGGCAGGAGAGCAGGGTGTAGTTGTGAAAGTCCATGCACCCACAGAAAAGGTCCACCAACGCACCCAAGGAAGGGCACGGTGTCCAGCCTCAATAGGAAGGGGGGATGCTTTCCCTGCAGCCATATATGACTAGTTAGCTCACTGATCCACCCCAGGCCTCTGCTTTGGCAAGATGGGATTCTGCAGGTCAGAGGAGGACAGAGGCTGGGACCATCTTGCGTGCGTCTCTAACTCTGAGGCTCCAACACTTGGCACAGCTGTGATGCAGAAAGCCTGGTGCATACCTGGGCCACATCTCACTACAACAGGTTGGCTTCAAGCATGCAACATGGGCTGGTTACACTCTTCTCCTGCTATTTGGGACAGGACTGTGACAGCAGGAGCCCCCTCCCCAGCCTCCAGCCCAGTCCCATCCTTCTCCAGACCTACCGGCTGACTCCAGAGCCATGCGCATCTCATAGGAGCTCATGGTGCCTGACTTATCCAGGTCGTACTGGCGAAAGATCGTCTGCAAAAACATCACGGAGGACATGAAGGGAAGGCTCTCCCGTGGCCTCCAGGCTGGCTGTCCCCACTCTTTGCTGGCCCAGGAGGGGTGCTACCCCTGTGCATTGCACCATGCCCCCTCCCCTCCTCACCAGCCAGCTCCGGATCTTGTTCCACAGGATCTGGAACTCCACCAGCCCAAGGCGTGCACTGCCATCTTTCTGGGGAGCAGAGGGTCAAGGAGGTCAAAGCAGCCAGGAAAGGGGGGAATACAAAGGCAAAGCTACCAGATCGCAGCCACAGGAGGGAAGAAAAGCCTGGACACACTTGGCCTACCCAATTTTTCTCCCAACCTTCCCCTCTATCCTGCAGCATCAGCAAAATAAGAGCCTGTAACCCAGCAAGGAAAGGGTAACACTTGAACTAGCAGTCATGCCACTCCCTGGGAGCAGCTGTGCTGCTGCTGTAGGAAACATGTTGCCATGCTGTCCTTGGACCTAAGCTGGGCTGGCCTGCAGCAAAAAAGGAATGTTGTAGGGCCAGGCTGGAGAAAAGGGTTAGAGGTGCTCCTTGCCTGACCCCCCCAGCTGCATGTCCTTGTACAAGCGGGGCACTGGCCATGGCTCCTGTCACTTGACTCATCCACAACAGCTGGACAGGATGGTCTGGAGGAAAGATCAATAGTCCTTGTTCCCTTTGAGGAGTGCCTCAAAGGCTGGGTGGCACAACAGCACATCCAGCTAGGGAGCCCGTGGGAAGTGAAACACAGGAAATTCCTCCTGGAGGCAAAAGTAGAAGGCATGGGGTGGGACCATGCTGGGCTTTTGGTGGCAGAGCCAGGGCCCAAGCAAGCAGCAGAAGTGATGGCCCTT
Source organism: Nicator chloris (assembly GCA_013400495.1). Classification (NCBI taxonomy): domain Eukaryota; kingdom Metazoa; phylum Chordata; class Aves; order Passeriformes; family Pycnonotidae; genus Nicator; species Nicator chloris. The sequence goes on along the minus strand of WAAE01014346.1, from coordinate 664,552 downwards.
GCCAAAAAACCTGCTGCTGAAGTCAGAGAGTGTAGGGCAGGTGGCCCTGAAGCCATAAAGACCCCTTCCTTTCTTGCCCCAGTTGAACAGCTGCGGCACTGCTGGAGAGCCAAGCCCCAGCTCCAAGAGGCAAGTCTTGTTTGTTGCAGGCTGAGCACCACGAAAACTGGCCCTGGCCTACAGCACCAAGAGGATACATCCATCAGGTTGACCATGTTGCGGCAGGAGTCCAGGCTGAACCCATCCGTTTTCAGATCTTTGTCTGAGGAGAAAGGAGGAGGTTGAGCACATGCATCAAAACCCAACCGGCTGAGCAAGCCTGGGCTGCAGGGAGCAAGGGGTAGGAAGAGCAGTGCTTACGTCTAGCGATGACTCTGTTCAGAATAGTCCGAAGCTCAAAGACACTGATTTCCATGTCCTGGAGGAGAAGCAGAGTTAGTATCACCCCTTGCCTGCTCTCCACCCCACTTGTGGCCATTGTCCCCCTCCTGGCTAAACATCTCTGCCTTAGTCACAAAACATGAGGATGCCATTACATTTCTTGTACACCCAGAAGAGTTTTGGTCGCAGCTGGATGCTCTTCCCCAAATCTGCCCCTGTCACACCATCCCTGTGGGCAGCTGGGCTGAGCCACAGCAAAGATGGACTTGTCTGCAGGATGAGACTGAGTGAGCGTGGGGCGGGCTGGAACTCCCATGGCGAAGGGTTTGGTCCTGTCCCCTCCCCTCCTCAGAGGGCCTTCCAGAGCTTGGTGCAGCCGTACCCACCTCCCCTGCCAGCTGCTGGAACATGTTTTTGAAGTTGTCCTCTATGTCATCCTCCGTTATTTCCTCCTGGGGTGATGCAAACCAGAAAGGTTAATGGTCAAACCCAGGCCAAACAACAGGCTCAGTAAACACCAACTAGAAAGGAAGCTCTTCTTTGTTCTTCTCATCTTTGTTAATTCCCACATCCCCATCATCCCAGCCTTGCCAGCCCCTCTCCAGCCACAGTGACATCCCAGACTCAGACAGCCACCCCCTGCCTGTAGCTCCCCCTCCCAAGTGCCGGAGCCTCAGCACTAGCCGATCCAAAGCGGCGGCTCCTACCTCATCTGCCAGATCTGCCGAGATCTCCTCATCCAGCTCCCTGGGGTAGAAAGGGGAAAACCAAGCCATGAGCAGGGTCGCCAGGCAGCAGGCTGCCTGCAGTGGGGAACATCCCACTGCTGACAGACACAGGGTGTCCCTTCCAGGCCAGGACTCACGCTGTGTCCGACTGCTTCTCGGTGAAGACCCGCAGGACGAAGTCGGCCTCCTTGTGTGGTTCGAAGGTGGAGGGCACAATGATGTACTCGCCGGGGGGCAGCCGGATCTGGTTGCTCACCTCCCGCAGGTTGATGAAGGTCTCAGACCGTGCCCGGGACTGGTTTCGCAGGAAGAAGTCCTTCTTCAAGTGCACATTCTGCATGCCCTGGGCCTGGGGGAAGGAATATGCTTGTGGACCGCAATGGGAAGCAACCACAGGGAGTGGCAGGACCAGTGCCAGCCACTGCCCATCCAGTAGGAGCCATCCCTCCCTCCCTCCCACATGGAGGAGCCCAGCACCCACTAGCACCCTAGCCACGGCCAGTGCTGTGGGAGCTCCCATGCCACTGGATGCCTCAAGCCATTTTTGCCCAGTCTTGTGCTTCCCTCCAAGATGGGGTAGGCTGTGACAGCTCAGGACGTACCTCCTCAGGAACCTGCAGATAGGAGGGAAAGGGGGAAAAAATCAGAATCCCAGTACCTGCCCCATCCCTCACAGCTGCAGGGAGCACAGGATGGGGGACATTAGGCCACAGCTGTCCAAAGCTGGTGGAAAAGATTTTCTTGAGGACTGGGGTTCAGGTGTGACTGGCAGTGCTGAGCCTGTCCCAGGGAAGAAGCCTTGGGATGGGCAGGGGTTACCTCATATACAGCAAAGCCGATGGTGTGCATGTCACCTCCCACTCGCCGCTCCCGCCGCCGGTGCTTCTGCATCAGAGCCACCAGGAAGCTGCAGGCCACCTCATCGTCCCCAGGGTCATCATCTTCTTCCAGCAGCTTGATCTTAAACTGGGGGTTGATCCAGAATGTGGCTGGGAGGAAGGGGATGTGTAGATGAGACACCTGGTTTCATCAAGCTGCCAAGAGCACAGATGTGGTGACCAGAGGTACCTGGGTGATTCCTGCAGCCCCCGGCAGTGCTCCCCCGGCGCCACGTGCCCTCGAACACCTGTGTGTGCCACCTGCTGAGCTCATCCTTGGTGAGGGCATCGGGGGTCAGGTTGCAGATCTCGAGCCTGGAGAATTCCCTCATGAAGTCCCGGAAAGACATCCTGTGGGAGGCAAGACAGGGGCTGAGGCCAGGGCACTGCTGTGGGGAGGGATGAGAGCGCAAGCAGCTCTGGACTCAGCTAACATTTTAGGACAATTAAGTGACAGTAAAATCTTTTACCCTAAACAGTTACAGCTTATTTAAAGCCTCGTGCTGGGTTTGGGTAAGAAGGGATATTTACTCTTCCTAGATGTTTATTTTGCATTTAGTTGGCCTGAATTTCTTTCAAAGGAGGAAAATTATTAACTAGATCAGATGAGAAAATGCTGGCAAGCTCTCCAGTGCTGGAAAGCCAGCTCATAAAGGTAGGTCATGCGCTTCAGGTGAAGCATGACTGCAGGATCTCTCCCCGGCTTCTCTGCTCCTTCCTGGACTGGCTGCTGAAATAGAGCAGCACTTTGCTCCAGGACTCACCAGAACTCTCCATCCTCCATCTTCAGCTGCAGCTCTTCCCTCTCGTCAGGGTCAATGTTGTTCCACTCAGAGGAACTGGAATAGCAGGAGAGAGACAATTAGATAGGGACTGCTGAGAGGAATTCAGAGTTGGCCCTCAACTCCTCTCTCTGATGCGAAGGGCCCTGCACACTGTGAGCTTCCCCTCAGCATTGCTCCGTGCTCGACCGCTGTGTGCGCAGCGTTTGCTGGCCTGACAGAGTGAGACTGCCATCCCTTCTGTCCTGCTTACCCATCACTCCAGGCTCCAGTCCACTCCACCTGACCCCAGGGGTTCCTGATGCGGATGAGTTGTTCCTGCTGACCCCGGTAGTTCACCTGCCAGACACCAGACACAGGAGGTGGAGCCCATGCCACTGGCCAAGCTGCTATTGCTATTAAAGTCTAATCTAGGTGACTCACATCTCTGAAGGCTGTGACAGAATAGGCATGGCCCTTCACCAGCTTCTTGAAGGTCACTGCTTCCATATCAAAGGCGCTTGTGATCTGAGGAGAACGTGTAATGCTCAAGTCAATAGGACTGAACTAATGTACCCTTACCCCTACCCCTTCCCTCCACTGTGCAGAGAATTCTCCTTGCTTTGCACTGCTCCAAGCCAAAAGAAGTAGCAGGTAGCAGCTCCCTGTGCTCAAAGGCTGCTGGTAGTGGACAATTCAATGACAGTTTCCTTAGCAGAGGACCCTGAAGATCCATCAAGGAACCACCCAAAATTCAGAATTTAAAAACCCTGCTCCAGGTAATTTGCTGATGCAAAACATGGCCTGAGTTATAGGCAGTCCCTCGTCCTGCACTTGAGATGAACAATCCCTCTCCATCCAAAGGAGCCCATTCACAGCAACTGGGCTGCAGCACCACGTGTTGTGCCGCAGGGCTGCTGCACTGGCTCTGGAAAGGGTGTGACAGTAAGAGGGCAAAGAAGTGACCTCCCAGCCGGTGTCCCAGTGAGGGGCCTGCTGATACAGCCTTGGGCTGTGAGGCCTCGCTTTGGCCAGCGCTGTGGCAGAGCCCCGGCCCATTTTGGCACATCACTCACGTCGATGGAGCAGCCCAGCAGGGAGCCCCTCTCCAGCGCCTTGCGGATGATGTGGCCCATGTTGCGTGGCGGCCGCTTCAGGTCGTACATCTCTGCCACGCCGCCCGTGAAGTCCTCGAAGCCCTCGGTGGTGCTGCCCCCCGAGAGCGACTCGTAGCAGCCGTTCAGCCTGAGGGGACAAGGAGGTAGCACATGGCAGCTGCCCTGCCACCCAGCACAGAAGAGACGCCCTTCCCTCCAGCCCGCACAGTGAGGGGCCCTACCCCATACATGCCCACACGCCCACCACGGGGATACCCACTTGGCATAAGCCTTCTCCAGCAGAGCACTCCAGAACTCGGTGCACTCCGCCGAGTGCACAAACAGAAGTTCCCCATCCTTGGTGGGCAGCTGGTCGTCCACCACCACGTCCACCCACTCACCGAACTGCCAGATCTGGGGGATGGGGAGAGAGTGGGGTGAGCTCAGAGCACCACATGGCTTCCTCATCCCTACCCCAGAGGGGTGGCCTCAACCCACCACCCTCGCTTCCGCCACAGCCCACCAGCTGTGGAGGGCCAAAAGCTCCTAGCCCACCTGGAAGTGAAAGATGCCAGCATAGTCCTCTTGGAAGCTCTGTCCATGGGGCACCACGCGGTGCAGGAGCTCCTCATTGAGCGTGAGGGAGCCAATGGCAGCCAGCAGCCAGCAGTCACCTGGGGAAGGAGAGGAAGCTGGTATCAGTACCCATCACCTCCCTAGCTGGGTAGGTAGGTGATGGATGTTTAGGAGCCCATAGTCTGCTCTCCTTGCAAATGTTTGGGGCAACTAAGCTCAAAAGGTCCATGGGAAAAAAACAGAGAAAGTCCAGCAAGCAGAACTCAGGGATCCAGGCTTGCTCAGGCTGCCTACAGAGAGAAGTATTAGCTCAAGGCATCAGGGAATGTTCCTCCCTCACCAGGAGCCTGTGTCCAGACCACCACACACAGTTAGCACCAACAGCCCCCTCCTGCAGCCATTTATCTGGACCCTCCTGGAACTCATTCATATGACTGCCCTCCACATCTCAGACAGCAAGTTCTGCAGCAGAATTACACTTGGCATGTAAAAAGCCATTTTAGCAAGCAAGTCGTTTCATGCTGCTGCCCCAGCTTCTCAAATTGCAAGCAATGCCACCGCACTTTTCCTTCCGAGTGATCTTAACCACAAGTGCTGCTCCAGGCCAGAACTTCAAATGCTTTCAATTCTTTGCCTTGATTCTCTTTTCTCTTTTGCCTTTGAAGCCTTTCACACCTTAGCCTTGAGCCTGGGTAACCTGTAACTGGGCTATGGTTTGACAAAACGCCATTTCCGAGTTTTTAATGACCAAGTGAACACTACCACAGTGCTTTGGGCTGTTATGCTCTCCAGTTTTGTTTGTCTCCTCAGGTTTGTCCTAATTACTGGATATATTAAATGTAGTCAACCCTGAAAACAGGGTTTTAGCACATATACCTTAGCTAAATGTGCTAAGGTATACAGTACTCCCAATCAAGTGCCCTACTTGCTCCCAATCAGGACAACACTGTCTGGTACTAAGATCTGTTTCTGATGACCACAAAATCCCCGTGGTTCAACTCTGCTGGCCTACACAGCCCATTAACACTTCTCTCCTTGCCTCAGTGCCTTCACCTTGGGAGACACTCCTGGAGAAAAGACAAATCATCACTTGTACAGCTCTCAATTGCCTCCTGCCACACCACATTGCTTCGCAAGCAGTTTGTCACCATCACCACCACTACCTCAGTTTGTTACTGTCATGCAGCTGCCATCCCTCACCATTTACCAAAGCCGGGAGCTCTTTGGAGCAGCTCCTGGCATTGTTGTCAGCATGTGTCAGGCATGGATGCACCCAGAATCTCCACTGATCTCAGCATGGTCAAGCTGTGCACGCATCAACTTATTTTTGTGGAGCTTTAACCTAGAGCTACCAGGAGGCACAGGATGCCCCCTGACTTGCAGTTTCCATCTCACTGAATGGAAAGGGCCACCCAACCCTCCCCAGTCACTAGAGTCTGGACCAAGGTCCAGGGACAAAACTTCAGCACTCACCCAGAGCCCCCTGGCAGATGTCCGTCCGGGTGGCACCGCCAACGATGAACTGAGGGTCATCCACTAATTCCTGCGGAAGGGCAGAATCAGATGCTGGTGCTGGATCTTAGCAGGGCTGGCACCCACTGCAGCTGACTTGAGAGAAATGGTGTATGGTCCCTGTGAGATGTATCCCACCTGCCCTCTGCTAGGGAAGGCTGCTTGACTGCAACCCCAAGGCCATCATGGTAAGGCAAGGCAAGATCTGCTGTATCCATGGGAGGACAAGGCTGGATGACATTCCCCTTGCCCTTATGGCACCAGGGGATATGCACTCTCAAAAGCCCCAGCTACTAAGGCTGACACATCCATGCCATGACACCTAGAGGCAACAACACAACCCACCTGTTCTGAAGCCCACAGTCTGCTGCCCAGAGGAAGCAGTGCCTGCTAGACACAATGTTTTTTCTGAGCAGACACTTGTGCAGAACTGCCCTGGGGCCTTGGGAAAGTGGCTCTGCAGAACACCAGGGACTTTGAGCACTGAGGGGTGCCAGCAAGGGCCAGTCTGCAGCACAGCACACCACATCACTGCAGACATGCAGGGTAGGGATGCCAGCCCAGCCTGAGAAGAAGCAAGCCCAGCACTTACCGACGGACGCTTCCACTCCACTCCCCGCGTCTTGCTGGAGTGTGGCCCCAGCTCCTTGAATCCAAGGGCAGATGGGCCAGCTGGGAACTGGGGATCCCTGAAGAGGGTGCCACTCTCAATGCACTGCTGCTTGAGGGCCTCATAGTCCTGGTTGAGGTACTTGATGGCATTGTCGTGCTGGCCAAGCCCCTCAGCTCTCAGGCGGTCTCTCTGCAGACGAGCAGCCATCCCGCCAAAGGGCATCATAGCTGGGCACCAGCACCGCTACCTTCCGCTCCACTCCCTGCAACCGAACAGGCACGGCCACACTGAGGCAGGGCCCACTCCCTTGCTCTGCCCTGGGGATATCAGCCATCACACAGAGCCAGGCTTGGAGGCTGAACCCCCAAATCCCCAGTGACACACAGAGCACCCCAGGGTGGGCACACACACCTGGAGAACCTCCCAGACCCCATACCCAGCAGCAGCCCCGTTCTGAGACCTGGCCTCCAGCCTGGCCATTGCAGCCCTGCTGTCTTTAGGGGACACCAAGAGGGCAAACCAGCACTGAGGGCTGGCTGGGAGGAGGCAGTCCCCCAGCACCTAGCTCATGAGTCCTGTCTTGTCCCCACTACACCAAAAATTCCGCCAAGAGCCTGGGGGAATTTCAAACGCTTTCCAACCTCGTCAGCCTCTCCTCCCGGTGCAGCTTTCCGGGTTCTTCCCTCGTCCCGGCTCCTCCTCACCCGCCTCGTCCGGGAGGGCGTCAGCGGCCGCCCGCAGCTTTTCCCACCCCCAGGGGCCTCTCCCTCTCCTTTTTCCTCTTCTCCCAAAGCCGGCCCGGCTGCCTGAGCACTGAGTCAATAGGGCCGGGTAGGGAGGAGCCCAGCGGGGCGCAGATAGCTCTAGCTATGGGGCCACAGAAGGACAGGGAAGGAAGAGGCGGGACGGCACACACACACAGACAGGGAGGATGACTCAAGGCTCGTCCACCGCCAGTGGAGCAGCCTGCTGGGAGATACCGGGAAGGGATTACGGAGTTCAGCCGGGCACCCCGGCACCAGGAGAGCGAGGCAGGACAGACGCCGCCGAGCACCCACGCCGCACCTCTCCCTGCCCCGGCCATCCTCCCGGGGCTTTGACCAGCAGCTCACGGCCAGGACATTCGAACCAGCTTGACACAGCTGCCAGGCATGTCTGGCCCCGCAGCCCTGCCCCACCGCGCCCGCGGCGGTGGGCAAGTCCCAGCTGCCCTCCCGGCGTCCAGCTGCCCTCAGCGCTGTCCGGGCACCATGGCAGCAGCCAGCGCTCACACCCACCGCACCGCCCGGGCTGGAAGGGGCCTCTGGGACCGCCTGGTCCAAGCCTTCATGAAAGCAGTGTCACCTGCAGCAGGGCCATGGGGCAGGTGCCACCACCACCGGCTCACAGGCATCTGCGGCTCATCCTGCCCCACTCCCCAGCCATCTCAGCTCCTGCTTGGCTGGGCTGGTGCCGAGTACTTCAGAGATTTCTCCATGTGAGAAAGTGGTGTAGTCCTTGGGTAAATAAGCCAGGAGCCAGCAACCCACTCAGAGCAGCAAACTCGAATGCCAGTGCTGGCCCACTCCCTCCCCACTACCCTATCCCAGGGGAGCAGGGTACAGCCTGGCTCCAAAGGGGCGGCTTTCCTTGTCCTTAAGTGCTGTGACAGCTAAAGGGAAGGCAGACAACAGTGAATAGGGTGCAAGCTCCTGGCATAGGCACAGGGCATAAACTTGGCTGCTAACCCATGTGGCTGTCCTAGCCAGAAGCTTTTCAGAAGNGTGAATAGGGTGCAAGCTCCTGGCATAGGCACAGGGCATAAACTTGGCTGCTAACCCATGTGGCTGTCCTAGCCAGAAGCTTTTCAGAAGAAAAAATCTACTCTTCCCCATCACTCCGCCTGCTCTGGGATGCTCTAAACCCACTACCCTTCTGCAGGGCAGCACCAGCCCTTCTCTCCTCTATGATGGTCCCAAATCTATGGAGCTCCTCCTACGGCTCCTGCCCCGCAGCCAGCACTCTGGCAGTCTCTCCCAGTGGCAAGGCATTTTGTGCCTGCAGAGCTGGCAGGATGGCTTCTCCAGTCCCAGACACTGCTCAGAACACAGCAGGGAGGAGGGATCCCAAGTACAGCTACCCACACTGCCTCCAGATCCCACTTCACCACCTCCCCGGCACTCACACCACAACCTGCCAGTGTCCAGGGAACTTCCCCTGCCCATAGCCCCTGACAGGTTCCCTGCACCCTTTCCCACCCTACCTACCAGCACCGGACATGGCTGCGGACATGGGGAGCTCTGTGCAGACACGGGCACCGTACGAGTTATTCTTAGCTCTGTGGCTCAAAATACTCGGGAAGGCTGTGCTCAGTGGCAGACGGAGGTCACGCAAGCGCAGAGCAAAGAAAAGCATTTCAGACCCCAGAATGGGAGAGGAACCACATGGGTCTTGAAAGCAATGGGGTCAGCTGCTGACACCTCCCCAGGCTTATGCTCGCAGACACTGCAGCTCCTCCACTGAGGAGGAAGGGGTGTGATGAGACGAGCCAAGCCCCCAGGGCAGTTTTCCACCACAGGTGACATCCAACTACAATATGATGCCTTCCAGTACTCGAGCCACCTCCGATCCCTCCCAGGTGGGAGCAAAAAGACACACTGGTTCCTGCAGGGTCCCTGACACCTTGTGCACTTTAGCGCATACTGCAAAACCCTTGGGCAGCATCACTGTTGAAGTCCAGCCAAAAATCTTTGCAGATCTCTGGTTTGCCAGCTGCTCTTGCAAATCAACGGAAGTGGGGAGTTCCCTTCCTCAAAACCAGCCCTAACACATAGCATCCTGCCGCATACCCAGCTCGGGGCAAGGCGTCACAGCCGCCCATGGCATCCCACAGTGCTCAAGCAGCTCTCAGGCCCTTTCCAGCTCTGCGGATGACAAAGATCCTCGTTTCCCACAGGCTCCCCTTTATGTTACCGCATCCCTTTGACGGGATGCGGGCTTGGTTTTGGGGCGGCAGCGCATCCCGGGAGGCTGCGGTATTCAGTTTACTCGCAGCCCCGATTGAGAAGCCTCTGGGTCTCTGCGGATGCGTTACCTAATGCAAAAATCCCCGCAGACAGAAAGGGGATGGGAGGGGTAGGCATGCCTAGATAAGCTTAGAAAACAGAGGAAGCAGCCAGGGAGGGGGAGACGGACGGACCCGCAGCCCTGCCCGCCCGGCGGCGGACTCCCCCCTGGTGCTTAACCCCATGCTGGGGGTCGGATAAGGGTGAGGATGGGGGGATGGACTTACGGAAGCTGCTGCCGCCACCGCCCTGCCCGCTTCGGCTCGGCCCGGCCCAGCCCAGCCCGGCTCAGCACAGCCCCGCGGAAGGTGGAGTTTCGGCGGGCTGGACGTACGGGCAAATCCGGGAGGGCAGTGGGAGGGGGAATTAAAGGAGCAGTGACGGCTTAGAGGCACTGGGAGGGGTTTATTGCTCGAGGCGGGTGGTGAGGTTCTGTCTGCTGACACCCTCTCCCAGCTCCCAGGGATGGAGGGGTACTGCCGGGATGGGCGTGCTCTTTCCACCATTGTTCTGAGAAAAGGGTTGGGTGCACACGGAAACAGAGGCTGGAAGGAAAAGAGGAAGCAACTTTCTCCTAGGAATGGATTTGCGTCTGACTGCTCCACACCGCCGGCACCCCAGCGGAGCTGGGTGAAGCTCTGTACTGCACCTTGTCCTCAGGACTTGTTGACCTTCTGGTGCCACGGCTGAGTACGGTGGTCCCACCGGATATCCCAGACTGTTGTGTCCTTCCTTCCCTCATGCCTGGGGGGGGGTGTGCCCGCACCACCTCAAGTGTTAAAGCCCAGGTGGTCACGGTCACCAACGCCACCACCAGCGGCCCCGGCCTCCCTGCATGCCCCGGCTGGCACCTCCCCAACACCACCAGCTGCCCTCGCTGCTGCGTGCCAGCAGGGCCCTCTCCAGCAGGTCCCACCGCCCTGGGGTTTTCCACGGCCACATCGGGGCTGTCCCTGCGTGCCCTCCGTGACTCACGGTGCTGCTATGCTGGGTGGTGCTGTTACCAGTGGGCATGGCAACACGGGGCTTGGCACCCTACCGTGGAGCCAGCATGGATTTGCCTGACATAGCATGGCTCAGCATGGATTGGCACACCTTGGCCTGGTGTGGTTTAGCATATCTGACATGGCCTGGCCTGGGCTGGCATGAGCAGCTCAGCTCAGCCCCATCCCAGGAAAGAAGCTCTGTATCACCATTCTTTTGGTGTCAGGGCTGAACAGGGTGATTCTAATGGGCATCACCACCCCTGGAGCTCCCTCTCCTTCCCTGGTGCCTGTTTGCAGCTGGAGAAGCTGTGCCCATACAGACTCACTGCAGCAGCTGGCATTGAGCCTGCGGGAGTGCAGGCCTCACAGGGCACCTGTTTCTACCTCACCCCACCTTGCCCCAGGGGGTAAATCCTTCCTGAGCAGGTTGCACATGGGGCCAGGAGCCATGTCCCTTGCCTGAGGGAAGGGCAACCCAAACATTTAAAACCAGCTGTAGCGTGGTCCTGCTGCTCATGCTCAAGGGACCAGTCCGGTCCTGGCCAGCACCCGCTAGAGCTGCCCTGTCCCTGCACAGGGGACTCTGTTACAGGCAGCTTGTTCTTCCCACCCTAGTGCAGAGGAGGCCTTGCAGTGCCCTGCTCTGGGTTGTTGCAAGGGCTGCTCCATCTTTTTCCCAGCCAGGCTTGCCACAAGCTGGAAGCATAAGGAGGTCCCTGCTGGGGACATTATTTAGCTCTGAATGGAACTGCAGGCAGCCATGTGCTTTCAAAGAGCAAGAGGCCTGTAGTGCCATGGCTTGTTCCTGCTTTGGGTTTGTGCCCATCTTTGTGACCCTGTTGTCCTGTTCAGCTCCTGCCTTATTACCCTTCAGTGGCCTCCAAAGCTGCTTTCAGATTCCTCTCCTGGGGTAGGAGACAGCTCCTCAATAATCCTGTCACAAAGGCTGTCTCATGTCCTTCCCCTATGCTTGGAAGCCATTTCCCTAAAACATCTGCAAAATCCCTGTGCAATTTCCTTGTTTCCTTCCCTCAAGCTTTCCTTTGCAGTGAGGGCTGCAGGGACTTGGCAGCAGGCACGGTTCTTCTTTCTGGCTTCAGTTCTTTGTTCGCTGGCATTGCCTCTTCCCTTGTCCTTTGGCTGTGGGCAGGAGGGTCTTCTGACCCCTGCCGGTGCTGCACTGCTGGCACACGAAGCCACGGAGCCCGATCACAGTGAGGCAGGGACAGAGCTGGGGTCACTCGTCCATCTCTCAGCAGCCCACGCCAGGCCTCGCCTCTCCATTGTGCCATCCTCCAAGCAACGGCCACTGTGCACAACGTAAGGAGCTTAGCACACAGCAGGCTCCTGGGAAGCACGCCAGATCCAGCCTGCACAGAGAGCAGCAGGGAGCATCCTGGGGGCTGGCTGCTAGCTGTCTGCCCCAGCACTCAGGGGATGGCTGACTCGTGAGCAGCATCATGTTTCAGCAAAGTGCTCCTCTGTGCTCCAGAAGTCTAGCAGCCCTCACGCTTTCCCAAGGGCTTTAGCTGTCCACCCAAACCAGGTGTCCACGTTTTGAACAGATATGGCAGGAGTGGCTATGTAACTTGCTGTTGAAACAGTACAGGTGGGCTGACATGTTGCATGAGGCTACCAGTGAAACTCCCCTACCATATAATTCCCAAACCATTTTCTTCCATTCCAGCCTCAGTGCACACAGCTCCCCATCTACCTGCTTTTAGCAGCAAAGTCTCTGATGCCTCTGCAAGTGAGAGGGAAAGCCATTCATGCTGCAAGAGCCTGTGAGCCATGGCTGAGTTCCTGGCAGCAGGGCAGGGCTTGTGCTCACACTACTCCCCACTCCTCCTTTTGCACCACGCATGCTCCTGCAACCCTGCAGCAGCTCAGGTCCCAGCCCCCAACCCACTCCACAAAGAAGACTGCACAAACAATAGCTCATTTTCTTCCTTTTTTTCTTTTGTACACAAATATATACAGGGTATTATACACATCTCTACACAGACAGTGCCACTCAGAACACACAGCTCTCTGTGGGCAGGGCCCCAACAGCCGCAGAGGCAGCCCCAGAGCATGGCTGTACCTACAGAGACCATAGCATCCCAGCCTACCCGCTGGACCAGGAGCAAGAGCAGTAGGTGGGTGCAAGAATAGGGAAGCAGGATCCACATCCCCCCTGCCCCAGTCTGCGAGTGGACTGGGAACTCTCAGCTCACATGCTCATTTCATTCCTGGCCACTACCTGGAGGGGATGGGTGACTCTGACCATGCCCCTTCCCACCCATGTGTGCTCCAGCCCCAGCTGAGCCCTGGAAGCTGGTATGGCCTGCCCTCCCCATACACTGAAGACCCACATCTCTTCTGTTCCATGCACCCGTTTCTCCAGGCCTGGAATTCCTATAGAGGTCTTGTACAGGAAAGGCAGCTATGTGCTCCCTGGAGCAGCCCCCCACCTGCTCTCTGTGGGTCTGGCTCCCTTCCTCTAGTGGGAAGCACAGGGGAGTAAAGCCATAAGATGTGACCACTGTTCCTGGCAGCTGAGGTGAGCAGGGCTGGCACTTCACTTGTTCTGGTTGATTAAAGTGCTTGGAGCTCCAGCGCCAGCACGGGTGACTGAAAAGGTAAACGACTGTCCCCTTTCACCCGGCTCCTCAGGCCCTGGAGGGCACAGCCCCAGGGAGCTGGTGCAGCACCCACAGATGACAGGCAAAGTGAGGGTGATAGTGTCTGCAATGAGCACCAAACAGGATGGTGACAGGGTTTGAGGGAAATAAATATAGCTAAATAGCAGAGAGATTTATTATTTTCCTTTACATTTTACACAGGGGGAGGGGAGAAGCAAGTGAGGGCCACTGATACTGACCAGAAACCTCCTCATAAAGTGTCTTTAAACGGGGTCAGTCCTTCTTCAGTGTGCCAGGGGCTCCAGTCCACCTCTCCCACCCATCCTGTTCCCTGTCTGCCTCTGGGACACAGCTATCAACAGGGAGGGGGCAAGGGCTAGAGGTAGGAGAGGAACAACCCCCCTTCTCAGGCTGGGTGGTGGCAGGGGAGCCTACACCAGTCAGGGCAGGTGAAGAAAGTCAGCACAGCCCCATGAGGCTTTTGTGCTCCTGAGGATGGTGGTCGTGGTTGGAGATGGCTCCTAGGGGATGCTCTCCCACGGCTCCCTCCCTCTCTGACCACTTCAGCTGGGGGAAGACCCTGCAGCAGCTCAGGGAAGGAAGCCCATGGGGCCTCATTGCAACCAGGCAGTGTTGATCTTGCAGGGTGTTGAGGGCCTGTAGCCTAAGACCCTTTCTCCCCTCTCCCTAGCACCCAGGAGACCCCCCACACAGCCCCCACACCCCCAAGCCTGACCCTGCAGTGCAGACACAGGGCAGCAAAAGGGGGGCTTGCAGTACCACATGGGGGTCAGGTTGATTTGTTTGAAAGGGGAGTAAAATGTGCAAAGAAAAATGCCACTTTAAATGATGCTGCAAACCCCTGCCTGTGCCGCTGGGGGAGGAGGGAACAGGACCTGGGGGAGAGGCTGCCTGCGCCTCCTCCTACTCATGAGAAATGCCCTCAGCACCCCTCACCCTGTGAGGGCCTGTCTAGCTCATGCCAACCCAGTGTCCCTTCCCTGGTGTGATGCCACCCATGACCAGGAAGCCAGGCTGCCACCGTCACCATCCCTGTGGTGAGGGGGAAGCCTGTCACCACCCCTGGGCCTGGACCAGCTCCTGGGATGCCGCACCAACTGGATGCTGGAAGTGGTTGAGAAAGGGCACACGCAGGCACAGGGAGAAGGTGCAACAAAAGCCAACCCCACCCTGGCTGAGGTTTCCAATGGACTGACTGAAGTTTTCCATTTATCACCTTCCTGTAAATCTAATAAATTATTAGTGTTTCTCACCAGCAAGACAGGGGATACACTTGCCAGCTCAGAAGACCCCAAATGTTCCCCTTATGCCCCTTCCCACAAAGCACCCAGCTTTCCTCCTCCCTGCAAGTCCAGGGCAGCACCACGGGGGTTACAGTCCCCCTCCTCCCCAGCCTCTGGGAGTCTGGGGTCCAGGGATGTGTTGAAGAAGGTAGCTAGTAAAGAGCATGCCTGCCGAGCAGCTGGGCTGGCGCAGGGGTGACAGGGCAGGGAGATGGAGAGCTTGCAGCAGGGCCTCTGCCCTCACAGAAGGCAGTGGCCCTGGGGGCGGGAGGGTGAGGGCAGTAGCCAGCACCCTCAGGTGCCTCTTCCCAGGTCTCCATGTGCACAGCCTGCCCTGCTCCTGGGCCTGCTTCCCCTCCCGCCCTTTGAGTTCCCTACTGGTGGATCTCATTCTCTATCAGGCTGTCCTCACACGACTGGAAATCTGTGTCATTCATGCCATCTGCGTTGATGAGCTCCTCATCCTGCGATCCCTGCTCCTCCGACTCTGTTGCTTCGCCCTCTGGCGAGGAGTCCTGCAGCACTTGGGCGATGTACTTCTGTCAGGGCCAGGCAAGGGGCAGGCAAGGGGCAGGGAGAGAGCAGAAACACACATGAGTCTAGGGAACTCCTCCAGGAAGCAGAGCACAGCACACTAAGCACCATGCATGAGGCTGAGCGTGGGGATATGCTGGGAGGGCAAGGAAGCGTCCAGACTCCATTGAATATACCAGGTAAGGTGTAAGAATGGGGCTTGGCCCTGAAACACAGGATGTGTTTCAAACCCCAGCATTCTGGGACAAGGCACCTGGGCTGGGAAAGAATGTGGCTTCTCAGGTTGTTTGGAGCCCATGTGAATGGGAAGACTGCACTCCCTTTTTTGCTAGTAGATGTGTCCTTGAAGCTCTGCCTGCCTCTTATAGGGATTCTCCTTTTGGCAAAATGTTGCTGCTCTTAGGTGTCTGGAGACTAGGAAGGAGCCTGGATTACATGTGCATATCCCAGCCCTGCTCTCCTGAGGAAGCAGGAGGCTCTGCTTCACCCCATTTCGCAGTCCTGCATAGATCCCCACTGCAACAACCTTGTGGAAGGAAGCAGCTGGACTGAGCCAGTTGAGCCAAGGTGAAGTTCCAAAAAACCGACTCTGGGAGTCTCAGAATGTTGGACAGGGGAGAGAAGAGTCCCCAAAGTGCTTCCATGGCCTTCAAGGCAACGTCCACAGAGACCCCTTTGTGCTGGCACTAGGACAAGCCTGGTGGGTGACAGCCTCTGCTGGCGTGCAAGCGTGCAAAGATGCAGAATGAGAAGGGAGACTGACCCGGCTGGATTCACTGTCCCAGCCGAAAGAGAGACGGAAAGTAAATGCACAGCATCTGAGGAGCAGCGGGAAAGAGGTGTGTGTGGGGGGTTACACTTCATCACCCAGAGCAGGTGAGGGGCGCAGTGCCCAACAGTTGCCTCCCATCCTCACTGGGAGGATCCAGGTGCTGACTCAGAAAAATGAGAAGTGAGGAGTGAGGTACTCAGACAGGGAGTTACCTCCCCCTTTCCAAACTCAGGTAAGGAGTGTGCCAGGGCACAGAGGTGGAGATAGTGACTCACAGCTGATTTGGGAGCTGGCAGATGGGTGGCAGGTCTCCCGTTCTGCCTGTTGTCCATGGCATCCACTTCTGTGTGGTCAATCTGGAGAGGAAAGGGGAAATTGAGACTGCCAGGGCAACATACTTGCTGTCCCACCTCAGGAGCAGTATACAGGCAGCAGAGACAGCCTCAGGACTATCCCCTCTGTGAAATCAGGGTTGACAGGCTCTGCTGAAGAGACCCTGAAGAAGTTGGGACCCCCTAGAGCCCCTGCTGTCTTGTGGTTGAGCTGTGCTACCAAGAAGAAGGGTCCCGCACCCAACCCTTCTGCCTCACCTTGTAGTTGTGAGCGCTGAGGTATTTGAAGTGCCCAAAGCAGACGTGACACAGGCATATCACAATGGTGATCACAAGGACCACAAAGGTGAACATGGATGTGGGGGCCAGGAACCCTGGGGCAAAGGAAAACCAAAGTGGCAGCGTCAAAAGGACTGTGACCATGCTCTGTGGCTGGAGGCTGCCAGGGTCAGAGCCTGGCCAGGGAAGCGGCTCAGTAGGAGGCTAAGGGTTGGCATGCCAGCCCAGTGCTCACCTGTGCGCACTGTGGAGAAGAAGAGAAGCCAGAAGAGGCAGAGGATGGGAGCTGCCACCACCTGATTCACAGCCCCTGAATGGATCTTCTTGTCCAGCTTGGCAGGCAGGTAAGCATAATACAGGTTGTATCGGTCCACCAGGTGCTTAAGCAGCATGTACATGAGCCCTGGGAGAAGGGGAAGAAAGCCAGACAAGTGGGGCACCAGCCTCTTGGCTAGACTGAGAGGGACTATCTCCCCCACATCAGCTTTCTTGCCTCCCCTTCATCTCTGGCATAAGGAGGCAGAGGGATATCGCCTACCAAAAGGGACGATGATGGGGCAGGTGATGCTGTATGTCATGACTACAGTGAAGACGCACATCATCCAGGCGTAAGCAGCCCCAAACTGGAACTCGTAGGCCTGGTGCTGCAGGAAGGAATGGAGACCCATCAACAGGAGGACCCTGAGAGCTGAGCGGGTATGTGCAACACACCCAGCTCTACACACAGCACCGGGCGAGCCCCATCGGGGTCCCGTGGCAGCACTCCCCTCCCTGGGTGCAGGCCACAACCCATCCCTCAGCCCCACTACATACTCGTTTGACGTTCCTCCGCTCGGCCGCCGAGCGGGCCAGGCAGAGGCGTATCATGTACATGAGCAAACCAGGGATGCGCAGCAGGTCCATGGCATTCCCGATGAAGGCAGACGCGATAACGTAGTTGACAAAGAAAGCCCCATTGTCCGGCAGGAACACACACCTGGGGAGATGCAGCAAGAGCAGGCTGCAAAGGGTGCTCCCTCCTCGCAGGGCAGCAGCTGGGAGCCCCCATAACCTTTGGATGCCAAGAAGAACCACCTCCCATTGTAAACAAAGCCTTTCTGCTCAGCTCCACTTACTCAAATCGCACGGCAGCTTCAGCAAGGAATTTTTTGTCAAACAACCAGCGGAAAAATACATCCAAGCTGTGGGGGAAGAAGGCAAGAAGGAAAGATGAACCATCAGAAGCAGTGACAGACAGAAATGCACATGGCAAATATGTAGAAGCTGCTCTAGAAGGATCCAAAGCTCTGACCATAGACTGTTTTGTTCCCACAGACTGTTGGAGTATGTCACCAGCAATATGTAAACTGGACATTGGAAAAAAATAAAACAGAACAAAATAATGCAACACTCAAAAAGGGATGTAAAGCTTCCCATTCATGTGTGTTCTTCTCCCTTTACCCCGATCCTATAAATATTTTTCCTCTCTTCTCTATTTGGGCACAATATCCGTGTAAGGAACAGCTGTCTGACTCTACAGAAGAAATTGGTTAGGTACAAAGTACCCTTCAACAAGAGATTTAAAAAATCCCTTAGAAGAAACAAATCCCATTTTCTTCAATTTCGATTTTTTTAATATAAAACTATCCAATCCTCTGGCACTGGTGGAATACAGAACTCAACAGGTGGGGAGATCGACTCCTCAGAAGGAAGCAGTTTGTTTTGTGGTCAAAATGCAAACTTTCTAAGAGCATTCACCTGCCCAAGATGCAAGTTTACATGCAACAAGGCTTTTTTAATCTGTGTTGCAAACTTGTCATCTAGTGGGATGAAGGACTATTCTGCCACCATCAGAGGGTTTGTCTGTTCTCAGGAGCTGCCTGACATCACCACTGAGGGGCTGTATCTCAAATACAGAATTTAGGTGATCCCTGACCCCACGATATGTAACGAATGAACTAGCACAGTTAGAGTTCCCTGTCCCCCGCCCACTCCCCAGTTTTTTTTCCTCACACTGTTCCCCTACTTGGCCCCTGTTCAGTGCTAGAGCCCACACCAATGGCTGGCAAGTGATGCATCAGTGATTCCCACAGAGCAATTCTATAAACTCTGCAGGAAGATTTGAGGCATAGACCCAAACAGATGAGCACTTCTGTACCCACACTATCCCACCCAGCCAAGCAGCGCAACCTATTCAAGTTCTGGCTTAAAGGGGAAATTCACTAGTTTTGTGCAAAATGGACTGCACACTGAGCACAGAGGTGGAGAGTGCCTCCTTCACCAGCAGACGTTGAGCAGACTTTTCACACGTACTCATCTACCATGCCAACTTTTGCTGCATTATTTGTAACACCATAGCACACGTCAATACATCTGCAGATCAAGTCAATAAAGTCCTAGAGACCCAGTCTCATGTATGGTCTGGCCTGTTCTCACTCAACTAAAATTAAACACCAGTCTCTCGAGGGGATGGTGGCCAGGGCCCCAGTGCAGTGAGGAAAGGGTGTTGTAAAAAGAAGAGAACAATCAGGGTGCACCTCAACCCTCTCTGTGCTCCGCATCTCTGTACTTGCCTTCCCTTCCCACAACCCCTACCTGCTCAGGCCCAGCGACGGCAGCAGCAAGACCATGAAGATGAGGAAAGTGTAACACTTGTGCATGGTTGTCCTATTCTCTCCAGACCTGAGGACAGAGAGGTTGTTAACCTTTCATCCCACCAGCCACACAAGCTGTACTCACAATGGCTTTCCATCAGTATGCACTTCCCAATGTCTAATCTAAATCCCATCCTGTCTGTTCCTAGTACACGAATACATCCTCTTTCCCTCCAGCATATTTGAAATCCGTTATCGAGTTTCCGTTCCTTTCCCCTCGTCCCACAGGCTCTGCCATCATCTTCCCTGACTTGCAATCCCGGGAGCTGGTCACACCCTCCCCCCCAGTCTCTGCAACTCAGACCAGGAAACAAAGTTTACATTGTGGGTCCTGTGGGGAATGTGGCTCACAAGCAGCACATTTCTAGTGCTCTGCACTTCAAGTGCCTTCCCTGTGACCAGAGGCCAGAGCAGCAAAAACGATTTTCCCCTGGAACTGCTACATCTTACACATGGTACAGGCGCACCAGCCCTGCCTGCTCACCCGAGCCAAGACTTCCCTCACTAATAGCATTTCTCATGGCGACCAGCCCCAACTCCTCCCAGCTTTCCTCTTCTTGTAGACCTGTCAAGCTCTGCTCAGACAACCATGCTGAACAACAGCAGGTAAAGTCTGGCAGAACAGCTTTCCACAGGTGCCCAAGAGGTGCAACATAACACCATGATTGGAGTGGAAGACAGAAGTTCAAGCAGAAAGATCCAGGCTGTAGCTTTTTGTCAGTGAGAAGTGTCTAGTGGCCAATCAGCTCACTGAGAAGGTAAGAACAGGTGCTGGCTGTCCTTACCTGGTCCAGTGTGCTTCGAAGAAAGCAGAGTAGTATACAATGGTGGGCAGAAGAGCAGAGAAGCACCACAGCAGCAGGGTGGGGAAGAACTGGGTGATGATTGGGTTCTGCAACAAGGCAGAGAAGAAATTACATGTTACATGGTGCACCAGCTCTTGTGCCAGCCACAGGTACAGTTGCCTTTGCTGATGCCAAGGCCCCAGCATTGTGACCGCCACTGCACGCTGTCCAGCCTCAGCACCTCCCTCACAGTCAGGCTGACAGGACCCAGGGAACAATGAGAATCTCTCTCCCTATCCCCAGCCTTGCAGGGGATATTGTGCCTTGGGGTGGTTCCTGTGTTACCCACCCTGCACCTGTCTCCAAAGTCCTTACATTGAGGTACTCCACGGGCTTGGTGACATTGAACTTGTCCATAGTGGTGATGATGATGGCAGGAGTGGTGAGAAAGAAGAGAAGGATGAAGAGGACCACATTAATCACAAAGCAGCGGATCCACCATATAAAGCCCCGGATGGAGAGGTGTTCCCTGGGAGGGAGAAAGAGGGCATCAGGATGGCTGCACAGGGTAGAATACCAGGTGTGGGGCTTTGCATGCACACCACAACCCAGCCTTGCGAACAGCACTTGGGGTGCCAGCCCAAGGCTTTCCCCCTCCCAGTCAGATCAGATCTCTAGCTCAGCCAGGCTGAGCTTCAGCAAGATCAATTCACTCAGTTACCAGAGGAGCAGATAAAGAGGGAGAAAGGGAGGGTGCACCCCTTTCCCACTGGCAGGGCCACTGAACCTTAC
This sequence comes from Nicator chloris, assembly GCA_013400495.1. NCBI lineage: Eukaryota > Metazoa > Chordata > Aves > Passeriformes > Pycnonotidae > Nicator > Nicator chloris. Next base: position 643,921 of record WAAE01014346.1, on the reverse strand, counting down.
AGAGCTGCTCACCAGTAGATGTTCTGTGGGTCAGGAGCATAACTGACGGTCCAGTTGGAGACATGGAGGGACTCGCTGCAGGAGGAGGCTCTGGGCTCCCCACGGCATGCACAGCCCTGGCACTTACAAGCGTTGAAATCTTTGAGGATTCTGGACAAGAGAAGGAGGGACATGCTGACACAAAAGGCTGGCAGACAGAAGCCAAGGGGATGCCTTAGTGCTGCTGTTCTTCCGATTGAAGGTAAAGGCTGAGACAAGTCACCTTCTTGGGGAGGGCAGGACCATCTGCACTCACATGGCTGTGATGGTCTCATTGTGGAAGGTGACAAAGGCCATCCCCAGCGGCTTTTCATTAACCTTCTCCTTCTCCCGCTTGTAGTCATCTTTCAGCTTCTCCTCCAGCTTGGTATAATACTCGATGGCCTCCACCTGAGTAGGAGGACAGAGGTCAGAGGAGAGATGATCTGGGGACCCAAGCCACGAGACACCCAACTGCTGTCCAACACCTCCAGCTCTCCCCTACCTCCTCACAGCCCCTGATGACACAGCAGCACAGGTGCCCACAGGGCTTGGGGTTGATCATGGATGGAGTGTTGTCCTTGCTCTGCAGGTTGGTGAAGTAGATTCGTCCACGCTCAGCTTTCTTCCTGAAACACGAGCGCGGAAGAGAAGGAAGAAAGGAAAGAAAGAAGGTGACTCACAAAAGCTGTGTGGCACCAGACTTGAGGGGGTATCAGCAACATCAGCCCACTCTGTCTTTTCTCCCAAAATAGAGGTTACCTCTCTGCATCGAGGAACATCAGCCGGGCAACATCATAGCAGGGACGGGCCTCCAGGACAGTGCAATTGGCATAGGCCTCCCTGTGGATGAGAAGCATCAGTTCATCACAACTGGCACCAAAGGTACCCCTCAAGCAAACTCCAAGTGTTCAGGACTTCTCTCTGGCCCTGAGAAGGGTGTCCTGGGCTGAGTCCTGTGATGCATACCAGGAGTTTGCAGGGGAGCTTGCAGGCTCCATCTCTTACAGCGGATGCAAAATATGGGGCAAATGCTATGTCCTTTAGGCTTTGGCACAAGCAGCCTTTCTGGACTTTTGCCCTATAGCAGCTAGGAGCCTTTCTGACTTCACATTCCCCTCTCTGCCGGGGGGGACTTGTGATCAGAAAGAGGCAGAAAGGTTCCCAAAGGGTAGAAGGCACTTATTTTCTACCCATGGTGCTTCTAAACATGGTCCTGACAGTGAGTTTCTGACAGAAGAGGAATTTTATTTTCTTGTTAAACAGATATACTTTCTACAAGGACTGTGATCAGGGCAACAGCACAACATCCCACAGTCACTGCTTGAGCACCTCCTGCCTGTATCTCATCTGTGAACTTAACTACAACTCAAGACATGCCCTGTTCATTGCTTACCACACTGACCCCCTATGGCTCTGCAAGAAATAACTGGGCATATCTCAAGGCACAAAACAAAGGACACTTCAAATTCAGATAAAAAGCAGAAAAATAACAGTGAGAGGCCCAAAAAAAAGGTATTCACCGATTCTGCCTAGCTCTCTGCTCTCAATGTATTATTGCCATTCCAGATAACACTAGTACTACCCTAACAAAAACACCCCTGTTACAGAGCAGTCTTTAACAGTCAGACTTACTCAAAATGCTTCTTGATCTTCTCTGGCTCAGCATATTTTGAGATCCCATTGATGAATAGAGTTCGTTTAACCTGGAAAGAAGAGAGAAAGGAGAGGACAGGTAGGTGTGGAAGGTGTGAAACACCAGACTGCAGCAAGATCCCCTCCCAAGACCTGTGTCAGTGATGAAACAGGGTGGCCCCATCAATTCTAGCTACCAGGGCTCTCCTCCTCCTGTGTTTCTGCTAGTTGTTGTCCTGCACCCAGGTGCACTGCAGATTGACAGGCTAGGGACTTATACTGCAGGTGCCTGAACAGAAACACGGCTACCCTTCAGAAATGAAGAAGGCAAAAGCAGCTGGAACAACTCCTAAGGAAGAATAGGGTCCTTCCACATGTTTACCCAGTGCAGGCCTCTCCAGTTTCCCCACAGGCAGTCATGGCTGCTGCTCTGGAGGTGATCTGCCTATGGCCAGGCAGAATAAAATCAGCCAAAACATGACAGCAGTAAATTGCTGTGGAAATTGAGGTGCTCAGCATTGTCTCCAAGGCTACCTAACTTGACCACAGGGCATGGGAAAATGTGCCTGGGAAAGTGGCCAGATCCTGCTCACCAAGTCATCCTCTTTGTAGCGCATCTTGGAAGTGTGCCGGCGCATGCTGTACACTGTCAGCAGCAGGTACAGGAAAGCAAAGGTGGTGTGCAGCCACAGCAGGTTATTCCTGTCACAAGGGAGACCACAAAGGTCAATGCAAGGTTGCTACTACAAGTCTGTGTATGCCTGGTCAGGCCCTGAAGGCACTGGGGGCATGAGTGTATTCAGCATAGCACACCAATGGCCTACAACCAAATTCCAGGAGCTCAGCCTGGAAATTGGAGCAGGGACAGTAGCCTCACAGCAAGGGCAAAAATACAGCCTAAAGGAGATGAGTCTCTGCAGCAAGTGAACACTAACAAAACATCCCTTGAGGGCCTCAATTACCCATCCCACCCCTGCCCACACATACCCAGACTTCAGGTTAGCGATAGTTGTCCTCCCAAAGCTGTAGGCATTGTTTTCTAGAGAGAAGAGGCAGACACAAACATGTTCAGTTATACTGAGTGGGACAGAGCACCACTAGAGTGAGCTACAGCAAGAGTATCACCTGCAGAATACCTAAAAAACAAGCTACACAGGGTGACCCTGTGGATGCACTACACTCAAAGTGAGCCAGCAGTTAGGGTTTGTCTGTGTTAGTGCTGTCCTGCCCTCCACTGCTACCCAGTGGTCTGGAACATGGTGTTGAAAGCAGATGCCCCAGCCCAGCCAAAGGCTCCTTGTTCTCACCTAGCAGGTCCCCTGAGAAGTTGACAGGTAACACAATGCCCACGGAAAGCACACCCACGACCACAAGCAGCCCAATGATGTGCCTCTGGAAGGACAGGTAATGCACTGCATCAACCCCGCATTTGTCCCGGATCTCATCATCCCTGCCAGGGAGAGAAAAGCTGTCAGACAATTTTCTGCATTTCCTCAAGTGCTGGGGAAAAGTACGAGGTCTCAGCTGCCCTCCTGATCTGAGCACACACAGCACCCCTTGTTCTGCCCCACAGAGCTGTAAGCCAGGCTCTGGATTTGGGAGCCCAGCACTCAGTCTTGAAGCAGCCTGGGCAGAAACCTGCCTGTGCAATGATTATGCAGCCCTGCTCCCTGTCCCCCAGGAGAGGCAATTGGACACCTTACACCCTTCAGGTGGGCCTTGCCTTCCCTGCTAAGATACAAATACTGACGCTATCCCACAGCATTCTGAACAGAAGTGCTTGGGAGATTCCTGTGCATCATCAAGCTGAGGGTGTCTCCCTGCATCCCCCAGTGCTCTCCTCATAGCCATCCCTGAGACAGCAGCGCCCCTAGCAAGAGTGCCAGGGAGATGAGTATCTTTGGAGAGCAGTGGAAAGTGTTTCTGAGATAGGACTGAGGTGGGGCAGCCATGGACCTGGGTTCTCTCCTCTGTCACAGAGTCACTTTGAGTCCCTTACTTTGTCACTCACTTATTTTGGCTTTAGGACTCCTCACATAGTCCTGTCTTTGCTTGTCCTCTCCAGAGGACAAACTTCACTTGTGCTCTTCAGAGAGGAGGCTACAGCAAGGGCAGTGACTTCATGAAGCTGTACTGCACTGGGTGTCCCAACAACACTGCAATGCCCCTCCTTCCCCTTGTGAGTCCCCCATACAGGTCCTGGGGCACTTACTTTATCCTGAAGATGGCTGTCAGCCAGGAGCAGAAACCCTGGGCAAAAAGAAAACAGAACAGTTTCACAACACTCTAGTGTTCCTTTATCCCAGCTCCCTCCTTCAAAGGTTTCAGGGACCAGGCTGCTGTCCTTGCACCTCCACATACTTGGTTCAGCGGGGGCAGACCACAAGCACCCAGATGTGCAGAGCTACAGATGGGCCAAGGTGAAGGAGATGACAATGCTACTCCATGGAGCACAACATAGGTTGGACTCTACTATGTGGCTGTCCTCTACCAACTGGCAGCTCAACCTTCCAGGCAACCCTGGCTAATATGGAAGCTCTCCAAAGCCATGGCAGACCCAGAAAAGTCAGCATACAGGTACTTCAGCCATCATGCTGGACAAGAGAAACTCTGTAAGGACGGGGAAGGTAGGCTGGGCCAAGGCAGTGCTCCTCAAAGGACATCTGGGGGAGCTTCACCCCCCATCCATCACACCCACTACCCTCCCCTTCAGCGAGGAAAAGGGCAGTAGAGGTAGACCGCAGTGTGAGGAAGAGCTGGCAAGTAAGTATTGTTTGTAATGCTGAGATTATAGGCTGGATGTCTGTTAAGCCACAGTAGAGTCTATTTATTTAAGCACATGTCTAAGAGCTGCATAGTTTCTTGACTCTACACCACATTCACACACTACAAGATGTGGGACTTAAGGCCCAGGAACAGGCAAAAGTATTTCTCCTGAAGAGCCCTTGGTTCAGCCAAGCTGTGGGCTCCTGGCCCCGCTAAGTGTTTGATTTTTGTGGCTACTCACGTTGTCCCTCTGGTCGAAGTCCACAGAGCTGGAGACAGAGGTGAGGCGCTCGTAGCGGTCATGGTTGTCAGAATGCAGGGCGGAGGCTACGCTAAAATGACAAGTGGGAGGTGAGGTAGAAAGTTAGAAGATGTGAAGAGGCAGCCTGGCCAGGAACCAAGAGCACTCAGGAGACGAGAGGTTAATTCAGGTCAGTTTGCACCCGGTGAGATGGAGAGAGGTAAGATCAGAGGTAGCAGTAAAGAGAGAACCCTCCTCAGATGGCATGCTGAGCCTGGCAAAGCCCACGGGCTTAGTCCACGGATGCTACTTGTTTGGCACCTTCTGAAAGGCACCCAATACTATGTGGCAGTCCCTGCAAGGAGAGGCTGGCAGAGGCTGCCACAGGGGAGAGGTGAGGTCTGTTTTGCACAGTGTTTAGACAACAGAAAGGAAGTGAGAACTGGAGGCTGCCACAGCCCCTCTGGCTCTGGCATAGTTGGAGAGGCACTGGGAGCGGCTCCTGTCCTGGAGGACTGTAGTAATGCACCCCCACACCCGAACAGGTGTTTTTATATGAGAAAAAAGGGTTTCAGTTTCACCTTAGGACTAAAAAGGAAAAAAACCCTAGAAACTTTGCTCTCCTGGCAGTAACTGGCTCAATGCCAAAACAAAAATACTCATAGGTGTCTTTACCTGTTCCTCAGAAAAGTAGCTATCCTCTATTAGGCTGTTTGCCAAGAGTCCCAGCCTATATAGGTCAGTGCTTAAGGGAGAGCACAGAGCTTCTCAGCACTTTTCGAGGTGTTGTAGCATGGTGCAAAGGGTTTCCCTGCACCATGCTCGGTTTTTGCTTTTGTTTCTGATTATTTTTTATTTTCTGTTTTTATTAAAACCTTTTTTGCTTTTCCAAACACCTTTGATCAGCCATCTTGCAATTATTTTTAAGCCATTCTGAGAAGTGCTAGACACTCTTGATACGTCTGCACATGTCTCATTCCACTCTGGACATGTGTAGCCTGTATCAGAGGACCTCTCTCATCTTCAGGAAGAGGAAGAATGGAGTCTGGTGGGCTGCATCCTACTATAACAGTCCTCCCCACCTTTAGTTCTTCAGTGCAGGAGGAAGAATGCAGCTGACCAGAGCCAGGCTCAGTGCAGCCTGCTTCTCAGCCTCAGCTGAGCCTCCAGCCTGGAAATCCCTTGAGCAGGAACAGGACAGCTAGAAGTGAATGTCTCCATGGTAAAGGACAGGAAAGCAAAAGGGGTGAATATCATGAAATCACTTTACTCCAGTCAGAGGCAGCGACCTAGAGGAAGAACCTGCAGCAGAAGCATCCAAGGCTGACAATAGCCCCCACTATAAATAGAGGCAGAGGGCATCCAGAAAAGGAGGTAAGAAAATGGTCCAGAGACCTAAATTAAATAGCACTTGCAAGATGACAAGAGCAGGCTGGGATCTTGGAGGTGCAAGAAGAGATATGACTGATCTGAAAGCTAGAAACAAAGGAAAAAAACCAAATGAAAATATGGTCTCCTCATAGTCAGTACAGGCTCAAGGAGGGTAAGATGGGCAAGAACACAGAGAAACAGCTGCTGAGAGACAAGTGCTAGAGAGGAGGTGGATGACATTACAGGAAGGAGAACAAGCAGAGATCCTCATGGGCATTCTGAAGGAAAGTGGATGAGACACATGGCCTCTCTCAGAGCAGAGCAGCACCTGCTGAGTCCCCAGTTCCTAGCTGGAAGTAACAGACAGGGGAAAGGAGATTAGCTGAAGGTCAGGGGACTACAGCAGTGCAGATTAGACAGTGGTGTGCAGCCCAACACTCTTGCTCTGCTGGAGGGACAGAGAGAGCTTCGACCCAGCTCAGACCTTCAGCTTCTTATAAACACAGAGGCTTTGCAGCTGGGCACAGGGAGCAAGGGTGTATTTCTGCTGAAGAGAAATTTCTGCCCTGAGGAAAGCCCAACATGATGACACCATGAGCTTTTGGATAACCAGGATAACTCAGCTCTGTGCAGGGGAAAGCAGTGACAGTAATCAGGATGACCTAAAGTGTTTAGAAGACAGAGGATGTAAAACCTTGCCAAAGATGGAAAGCTGAATAGGGAGCTCCAACAGCACCTGCATCTGGATGGATACATTTTAAAGCAAAGCACTGACAGTGCAAGTGGGTGAAAGCAAGATTGCCCAAAATCACAAGATTAAGGTGGGACCCTGCATGATGCAGGTTTGGTGCAGGCCCTGCCAGGAAAGGAGAAACACAGGGTCTGAGGCACAACTAGCCTCAGGGTGAAAGAATCACAGGCTCCAAGAGGGCAGGCCAGGCATGCCGTGGAAAGGGCTTGCTGGGGTGTGAAGCTGGAGGTGACTGCACAGGTGGCAAGCCCCACAGGGCTCTGTGATCACTTCCCTCATAAGCAGAGATGCAAGTGGGTTGCTATGACCTCCCAGTGCAGACTGAGTTTCCAAGTGAGACTTGATGGCTACTGCAAGCTCTGACAAGTCACAGGACAAGAGCACTTGCTGGTTCTCAGGGAAAGGGAACACATCAGAGGAGGATACCCTCTCTCACAAAGAACAATGTTGTACATTCATGGGCTGGGAGCACCAGGTGACATATACATGTTCCTAACCCACCACCTGTCACTGCACTCCCCAGCAGAGAACAGTTGGGATGGGAATGTGCCATTAGCCTTGAAGGAGCACAGACAGAATGAGACTTCCTCACTAAGTTCTGCAGGTTTTTGGAGGCTTCTGGCTGCTAACACTGTCCCAGCTCATGCAATAGCTTTAGGGGTGGTATGTGTGGTGTGTGTGGAGCAGATGGCTCCAGCAAGCTCAAATGAAAAACAAGAGCAGGAAGAAGTGGCTCTCTGGAGAGAGACAAGCACTTGTGAGGATAAATGAAGTAGTGGCCCCCTAAAAAATCCTCAGAGCATGATGGCTCTACTACCTCTGCCTTACTCCCCCCACAAGATATTAGCAGTGAAAAGTTGCCAGACACACCTGAAGCAGGGCCAACCACTAGTGAAGCAGTCAAGCATGAGCAAGAGGTCCCCTCTGTGCCATGTACCACAGCAACCACCAGTTCTGTTTTAACAACTTCAACTGATCTGCTTCTGAGGGCAAGGATCAGCTGCAAAAACAGGCACATTCTTGTACCCCCTTTAAGGCAGTAGCAGGCCCCTGCTTTGCAAGAGGAAAAAGGAGGCTGCAGCTTGCTGCCCTGGCCTCAGACACAAATCAATGTGGCTGGAGTGACCATGGCAGGCTGTGCACTGCCAGTTGATGGTCCCCTCTGCAGCACATACCACCCAATCAGTCAGCAAGGCACAGGTGATGGTCTTTTCTTAGGCACAAAAGCAGCAAGAAAGAGGTAAGAACAGGGAGGACAGTTCATGGCAGCGCCTAATGGGCACCACCAGGCCAAGGTGACGAAGGATGCTTTCAGCAGCGCTGAGGCAAAAGGCTTCTTCCACAGGGGAAAAGAGAAAAAAATTAAGGTGCTGCCTTGCTGGGTGTGGGTTTAGGTGGCAAGGGACAAGGGCCAAAGGTTGCCCTGGTCCCAGTAGCCTCATGGGGTAAAAAGGAAAGACAGTACTCTTACCAGTTCCTCTGTGCATCTGCCTACCCTCACAGATGGCGAGGGAACAGCTCTTGTGGCAACCTGGCACAAGAAGGACCAGGCAAAGTAGCCTCCCCTGCACCTGAGTGACCTGAGTGTACTGTGGGCTCAGGCAAGCAGGTTTATTTACTTCCATCATCAGTCAGGACAGCTGGACACAAGCAGATAGAGCAGGACATGTGATACAACACCCTCTGCCTTGGTCAGGACTGAGAGCTCCATGGCACTGCTGCGGCTCCCAAGGAGCATTTAAGGGCTACTAGGGGAAAACCAGGGTGCATTCAGCTGTGGTAGTGGATGACACAAAGGGGAGGGAAAGGAGAGCACAAATCCACTAAGAGACAAAAATTCATGCCCAAATTCCCAGCCATTTAGATTAGTTCAGAAGCAAAACAGCTGCAAGAAAAAAGGAGAGAGAGGTTGTGAGCCAGAAAGAGAGAAGAAATGAGACCCTGAAAAAACAACATACTATTCCCGCTCCTCTCTTTCCGTCTCCCAGCGTCGGCGCCTGGAGGCACAGAAACAGAAAGGGAGAGGTTACAACTATGGGAGTAGGTGCTGAGTTCTGCTCTTTTGCAGGGAACTATGCATCCAACATGGCTTCCCATCATCCTGAAGAAGAGAAACCTGCCAGTGGTCAGGCTGGAGAAGACCTTCCTTCCAGAGCCCAGCAGTGTCTCAAGTCACAGCAATCTGGAATATCCACTGGTCCAGGGGCTGAGTGCTTTGCTGTCAGCTGAAGGCTTCACTGGGAAGGTGACCTGGCTCCACACCATGGACATTGCGGGGAGCTTCTGAGTGACAGGGTGAGGTAGGAGAGACTGTAGGGACTCCCTGGCTGCCATCTGAGCTCCCCTTCCATGTATCTCCTCCCCACCCAGGCAACAAACACAAATGCATCACCCTCCTGAAAAATCTCATCGTACCCCACAGATGAGCCAAGCAGCATGGGCTCCTCCCTGTGACCACAGTCCTGTTGATCCACAGCTCAATCCACAGCCACTCCGTCCCTCTCCCTATGCTTACCAGCTTTCCCTCTCCAAACAGCTGACACCCCTCTGCCTTACTGTCCACTGCTTGTACTCCCTTGCACCCAAGGTGCTCAAGCATTGCCTCAGAGAAAATCCAGCTGTCTCTCTCTGCCAGAGGCCAGAGCTGTGCAGCCCCTGTAGCTTCTGGCCAGTACCTGGATCCAGACTGCTTAACCCTGCTGCCCTCTCCCCATTGAAGTCTCCTATGATTATTCCTTTCTCCTTGTTTCCCTTCCACTACCTCTGTACACTTGATTTTCCCAGCCAGACCAGGAAAGGATGGGCAGAGGAGCCACAGAGACACAGCTACTTATCTAACCCTATTCAGGACCACTTATTTAAACCAGGAGAATTCCTGGTTCGATGCTGGAAAAAACAACTCTTTCTCCTGTTGTGCAGGGAATGCTCCCTCTGCTGTGAAGCGTCCATCCCCAATGTGCCCTGGCTTTTGCTGACTGACACTGAAGCCCACAAATGCATTGGGCAGGAAGGACTCACACCCAGACCAATTCATCAGCACGTGGGATGTGAGATAAGCTCGCATCAGCACAGCAGTACCACAACTGAAAAAGCAGCATACTACTGTCAAGTGCTCTTAACAAGAACTGCATCCAGCAGAGTCAAAAGACACCTTCAGAGGCTTAACAAAGCCTTTACTGTGACAGCCCTCACCCTTCCTGTGACCTCTTGCTCCTCTCCCCCCTCCATCTGCTGTTCCTCTGTAAGGACCTCTGCACATGTCTGTCACTGAAGGGACCATAAGCGATATGGAGCCAGTGGGGACCACTCCATGTGTTGGGAGAAGGATGCTGTAACAAAAAAAGCTAGTAAGAGGGGATTTCTTTCTATTCCTGGAGCTCAGGGGATACAACCAGCACATTTGCCTCTCCTCTCCAGCTGCTCAGGCACACAAAATGGGATTTATCCCTTCAGCCTCACAGCAAAGAAGGGCACTACTCATATCTTATTCCCTTGCCCTCTCCCGTGCTTACCTGTCAGCATCAGTCACCAGGGCCAGGCGTCCATAGTCCCAAGCAACTTTACGCAAAATTGAAAAGACAAACAACAGTGCCTGAAAGAGACCAAATGAGAAGCTGTGAGGAAAAGCATTGTCCAACTCTGTCCTTGTCTTCTGCATGCAGAGCCACAGGAACAAGGAGGGTAGGAGGGGAGAGTGTCCTCAGTAAAGAGCACAAGTTCCCCAGGACTGTTAAATCAGACTATCTAGATAGCTGTGGGAGGCAGAGGTCCAGGATGCAACACACAGTACCTAAGATAACCCCACAGGATCAAAAAGCCCTGAGGTTTCTAGAAGTCAAAATTATGGCTATATCATTTGTGGTCCTACAGCTTCTAAGGAGGAATGTGCAAAGCCATTGGGTGGATATAGCTGCAGGGACTTGGCAACATAAGTGGGAGTTTGGGTATGCAGGACTGACTCAACATCATCTCCATCCTTATGGCTTCAGCACCCTTCCATGGGGCTCAGTGTGGTGGTATTGGACCTAAGCCCACAGTGTCTAGGAGACATGATCAGGGCCAGAATGTCAGCCAGCAGCAAAGCCAGGGATGGCATTTGGGGCCCTCAACCCTAGTCATCTGATCACCATCCTCGTTTCAGAGTTAATTAGGGGAGAAGGTGTTGAAGCAACAGTAGGCAGACTTACAAGAAAGCACATAAAGTCAAGGGCTAGGACGGTGGGCACCCCACCAAAGGGCAGCCCCTGCAGCACAGTGCTGCGGATGCGTGCACTGTAGCAGTAGTCCTTGGTAGTGCTGTTGTTGTTGTTGCATGTGGGAGTTTTGCAGGGGGCCCCTACTGAGCCCAGGGTGGCGATGACGTAGGGAAGCATCTCTACAGCTTCATTGTCTTCCCTGGGGAAAGGAGAGAAAGAGCTGGTTAGAAGCATGCTGGTTTGATGACAATGTAGCCCTGTTGGAGTTGGAGGCCAACCTTGCCTGCCAGCTCAGGCTTCTCTGTGCTACAAGATTTTCCTGGGACCTTGTCCAGGGACAAGGTCATCTGAGAAGCCTGCTGAGTTCTGTGGTGCCAGAAGAATCCATATGCTTCAGCAGCTATGGTCCCACCATGGAGTTCCAGAACTCCCTTCCTGGATTGTCACCTCTCACACCATTTTGGTGCAGCTGTCTCACAGACTACCTTTCTGCCTGAGAACACTGTCTCAGCTCCCCCTCCTCAGAAGGGAAAGCATTTACGTACAGGAAAAAGTAAAAGGGTGGGGTGGATGGGGCATGAAGTCACGTCTGGATGATAGAAACAAACTGCTATAGGACAGTTGCTGCATCATGATCCCACAATTTCCTTTGCCTGGCTGCATAAAGCCATTAGCTTTATTAGGCTGAATCATCACCCTCTCTTCACTGCGGGCCTCAGCCTCCAGGTCCCAGGGCACCCATCAAGGGCTGGTCACATCCCCTGCTTGTTTTCTCTCCTTGCTCTGACTTGGAGGCCATTTAGATGCAAGCACACAGGGTAGAAAGGAGGTTTAGGCTCTACTATTTAGCTGGTCAAGTATTTTATTTATTTCAGTGCCTTCCCCAAACTGTTACAAGACCCACAGCGGCATGCAGGTCAGCATCACTGCTTGGACATGAGGAGGTCCTCCTCCTGTGCAGAGCAGCTCCATAAGAAACACAGAGATGATTATGGTAGCAATGGATAAATGCAAACTGAGTAACTCAGAGAAGGACACGCTGACAGCAGAAACACAACCACTTTGCGGAACGGGGCTGAGAAAATCCCATCAGTTGCAAAAGAAACAGTGATAACAGGAAGATCTATACAGGCTTTTGATCCCTAAACCATTCCTCTTAATCCAGCATCCACAAACCACCCCAAATCCTTCACTACACAGAACCACACAGAAAGGCTGGATAGCACAGTATCACTTCTGGGCAATGCCTGGGTTTCTTTTTTCCCCAGAAATGCCACCCCTCAGGGCTGGGCAAAAGAGCCATTGCTTGCCCAAAGGATGAGAAAGCTGCCACCACCACTGCCCTTCAAAGCTCTGCATTGTTTGATGACATTAGCAGAGGGGATGCAGGGCTCTTACCTCCAGCTCATGGGTATAATCCTGGCTGTCTCCTGCCTGGCTGCAGAGACTTATTAGCATCGCAGCAGAACGCTAGCTGGATAATGACCACAAAACGATTTGCTGCGGTGACCTAGAGAGCTCTGCTTCAAAGTGATCCCTCCCTGCTCAGCTTGAATGGGTGCACAGCTACAAACCAGATGAAGCACTGATGGCAAAGGGCAGCCCAAGAAGCAAAAGCCCAGCTAGGTACAGGCATTGAGAGGGGGTCAGCCAAATTGGAAAAGCCACAAAGCACCCTGTTAAGACATAATTCACAGGTACAGAGGTGGAGCAGGGCTGCCTAGAGCAGAACAAGGGAGCAGAAAAGCAGGAGAAAAAACAAGCCAAGACATGAGATCACAGTTGGGAATAAATCGGGAAGACAGGATAACTCACCCTGGCTGAATTAACTAGAGACTCGGAAGCTCTAAGGGAGTGATGGGAAAAAATGATGGGATGAGACTCAAAGGAATATCACATACTTTGGAGCCTGAATGGTTACACCCTTCTGTAAGGGCAATCTGGATGAACTGAATGCAAGAAGAATTATCTCTCAATCATCTTTTTGGGAACTTTGTGAACTTTTAGCAATGAGTTCCATATTTGAGTAAAGACTACAATCCTACTGTAACACCTTGAGCTCTCCTTGTATAGTGAAAAAAGGCAAAGAAGAAAAGCATTTGCTTTCTCTAGATCTGATAAGTTCACTACTATGTGCTCTCTCCTTCCCAGGACACAAGATGTCTTCTAGCTCTAACCACCCACCCACACATCCCCTAACAAATTCTCTCTTCTGACCCTATGGAAAGGTGACCAGAACCACATACAACATCCTGGGTAGGGAAATGACCTTGACTACCAGAACAGCACCCTGCTGCTCTCAGCATCTCTCCTTACACTACTCCTTACATGGCTGAGCATGATTTACTTCTCTGACAGCATCTTTGCATATTGAGGAAAAGCATCTCTCTCATCAGCGTGCAATCCCACTGCCCTCAGTAGCCAAAGTAAATTAGAAGCCAGCCATGTCTCAGAGCAAATCAGTCCTTCCAATACACCTGGCTGCATGTTTCTCATCTTCTCACACCACTTCACTACACATGGTGTCATTCTGGAGTCACTTCCTCTTGACAAATCTGAATGACTCCAGGGTATTGGCAGATTTTACGTACCTTGCTGCACATTACCTTTTCTGGGTCATTAATAGCAAAGGACCTCATCCCTCTGCTATTTTCACATTAAAATTGCTAGTTCACTCCTTGATTTTGTGGAACCTCAGCCGATTTTTGAGCCAGAACTCCAGTAGACCGTTTTCTTAACAGTTTTCTGTGAGAAATTTCAGAGGTTTTCTGAATATCCAAGCAAATTACACAAGTTTGCCAGATGCTATTATTTTACCACAGCATTGAAAGACTTGCAACGGATCAGGGAACTGTGATTTTCCTCTTCAGACACCAAACTATTTACCTCATTCTTGTATGTTTTATAGCCCCATTTTCCCAGTTGTCTTTCTTAAAAGAAACGAGGCTCATATGCTCACGTTGCCCACAACCCTATCTAAACATTATTTTTACAAACCATCACATGCTGAAGACAAATTCTGCAAGCCCATAGGTAATTTAAGACACATTTCAGAGAGACAGGTCCCAAAGATATACTTTTTACCTGAAGCCTAGAGGATGGACTGGATATAAACCTTCCTAACCTCTTCAGCAACCAAGCCAGAACATCCAGCAATGGAAAAGATGTGGCATATGCCCAAGGCTTACATTACCTTTTCCTGAGCTGAGTCAGGAGGCACAGAAGCAATCCACACCATCCTTAACTATGCAACCTCCCACCTAGCTGGTTAAGCACAAGGGGCTCCCCATGGAGACAGAGGTGCTTCAGGTGTGTGGGAAGCTGGGAAAAGCTTGCAGGAACGTTCTGAGCACTTGTGCCCTTCCAGTTATCCCAGCTACAAGAATATCAGGCAGCAGGCTAGAGGTGACCTGTCATTGTATCACTTTAGGTCACACCCACCAGGCTTCTTCAGAACTTACAACATCAATTAGGCAACTAAGAAAAACGCTTCGGCAACCAACTCCGCAGCCCTCATCAATAGTGCCGACCTTGCATCCTCCACCAAAGGCCTTTCCCAGGACTCTTTCAGCTGAGCAGGAGACTGGCTCGTTTTCCCAGGCACAGTACAACCCATGGGCCTGGCAATACCTCTTTCCTTGCATTTGGTTTGCACCTTGGTCTCAGATGCTCACTCCAGGCAGGCAGGACACACTCCAATGTGTCCTGTGCTGCAAGGTGCAGGGCTGGCCCTGGAGGCAGCTGATGTTGGGTACAGGGTTTCAGTCAAAGCACAGGCAGGGAGGAAAGGTGGTGCTTGCAGCACGCAGTCTTATGGTACAGAAGCACAGTTCCCAATTATGAAAGGAAATCCCTTACAGAAGTGTGGGAGGGATAAGAGGATTTTTCTAGCAACAGCTGCTCTCCCCAACTCCAATATACACTGACGGCAGAGATGGTTTAAAAAAATTTTCTGTTTTGATCTCAGTGTCTCCCTCTAGGGAAGGACCTTGCATGTTTCCTTACATCTTATGCTGCCACCACAGGTTAAAGGAGCATCTCTGACCACACAAACTGTGCTGCACCAGAACATGGTTAAAGGTGCCTTTCCTGGTCCCTCCTTCCCCTTAAAGACTGTAGGTCAAGGCAAGCTTGGCTTAGCCTGGGCTGAGATGCTAACATCAGCATGAGCTCCCGACCATCAAGAGACAAGGTGCAAGGAGTTGGTGGGAAGCTACTGTGAGGCTTGAGTGGTGGGAATCAGCTCAAGTATCCAAGCCCTTTCCTGAGCACAAGCATGGCTTGTCACCACAGAATATAGCCGGGGCCAAAGATACAGTAAGAGCAGGACATCAAACCAGGTTCCATGCAAGCCCCTACGTCTGCACATGTTGCACACTTAATGCTGACACATTAACACAATTAATGCTGACTTCCTCAAAACAGCAAGGACAGACTTGCCAAAAGGCATTTTCCATTTATTCAGCAATACTGGACTCCATCCCCTTCTCTATTAACAGTAGGAAGAAGGGAGGAAGCTCCTCCCATCCACAGAGAAGCCTGTTCCTTGCCCCACAGCATAGCCCCTACATTCCCCAGCAGGACCAGCACGTCCATAGTGTCCCATGTTTTCACCAACACGTGTCAGGAGCAGAGGCATACAACTTCCTAGCTGAAGTCCCTAAAGCACATCCCACCTGGTGCTGCAGCCTCAGCTTCTGCCTGTTAAGCCCTGTGCAAACACAGCCCTGAGAACTGCTGTTCTTGAGAGCTTGGTGGCCTCAGCAGGGCAGGGCAGGACTTCTCCTCCTCGTCTTTGTCCCTGGCCTGCAGGTGAGCACCCAAATGAGGACCCAAACAGCAGCCAAGCAAGCCTCCATGCTCCCATCCATCCATTGCAAAGAGAAAGAAAAAAGAAGGCATAATGAGGCTGGGAGGACCAAGATTACATGCCTTGGTCCTTCACTGCTATGACTCTGGCTGCAAAGCATCAGGATGCTTATGGAGTCATCCCACAGTCTGGCAGGGGGTGACATGCAGCAGAGGTCTGAGGGGCTCTTGCAGTCAGGGGATTGGGAGCTGCCTGCCCGTCCACACTGAACTCCGCTGCAGCACTGTAAGGCCAGGGCAGGTAACAGAAACAGCACTGCATGTCATCCCAAACAGAGCATTTCCCATTCTCACCAGCTGACTCTGAAGTCTCTGCCCCTCATACTCAGCACTCACGTCCTCTGCCAAACCCCTGGCACCAGGGGGAAAGAAGAATGAAGCACTGTGCTGGGACTCAGGCAGGAGTGACGCAGGAGCTGGACAGCCACCTAACCAGGAGACAGATGCACTGACACAGGCAAGTGTCTGTGTTCTTCCAGCCACACCACTGATGTCAGCCAGACATGAGGAGGTGACCTGAGAAGTGCCTGCAGAAAAATATAAATCAATAAAGTGGATGCTTGAGCTCACAGACGGAACAACGTAAGCACACAAGCTAGGTTCATTTGTTCTCTCACCAGTAAATGTTAATAACTCCATCTGTAATTAGAACAGTGAGACTGTGCTCTAGTAGAGACACATTTGTTTATGGAAATGCAACAGTATCACAGCAGGCTGGAAGTGCAGAGACAGGCAACTGGAAACCAGCAGGTCTGGGGCTAGAATACGAAATTTACAGACTAAAAATAAAGCAACCTAAACCTTGTTAAATCTCTTGGGGAATGGCATTCAGGGAGGTGAAGTATGCTTTGGTTCTCGAGACATGGAGGGTGCTGTGGACATGGCCTGTACCTTTTAGACCTGCTCCTCTGGGGTGCCCTTGGTCTCCCAAGTACCACAGGTAACCCACACTGTGACCCCAGGGACCTGAGCCCAGAGGATATGCCACCCTGAGCCTCTGCCTGCCAGGGCAGTACAGACCTGCCTGCACTGGGCATTTGGGGACCCTCACGCAGCAGCTGGCAGCCCAGGTTGAGGGAGCCTTCTCAGCCCCTGAAACAGCCACCCAGGTTACCTGCACCTAAGTGGCGAAGTCCAGCAGAGCTCTGAGCAAACTGCTTGCAGCCACCACCAGACCACAGGAAGAACAGTCTGACTCTGGTAAGCAAGTAGGGAATAGCCTCAGGACAGATGGGGAGAAAGGTGCTTACAAGAGAGCTCAAAGCCTTTCCCAGAGTAAAACAGTTAAACAGGGAAAATACAGCTCTTGGTGCAGACACAGCAGTGGGAAAGCTGTCCTGCACCATGCCTCAGACCTGGCACAGAGCACTCAGGCAGCTGAGGGTTGGAGAAGTGCTGATGTGCTGGGTGCAGTGAGGAGGAGCGTGATCTGCAGGCCAAGGGAAAAAGCATCAAGAAGCAAATGTGCTACCAGTGCATTTCCAACAAGCCTGGGCAAAGCACTGACAAGCATACAACAGGGATCGGTCCTGTATCAGCAGAAAGAGGAGAGCCTGCCAAAGTCCTGCAACTCTTTGTCTCCTTTCCATCTCCTCCAGTCAATAAAAAGCTCCCTGCACACTTCACCTCTATGAACTAGTCAACTACACACCAGGCCTAGAAAGCTTTGGTTTAGCAGGCTTGTCTTCTTCAAAGCAAAAACTAAGTGTATCCTTGCCCTGGGTCCATGTCTTGGTTTAGGGAAGTCCTCCCAACTGGCTTTGCACCAGGCCTCAAATATCTACCACTAAAGGGCATCACACCTTTCTTTAGTGCACATCAGCTCCCAGTCCTGGTGTTGGCAGGTACTGTCACTGTAACAGCCAGCCCCAACCCCACACTGCTTGGAGCACCATTTTGTGGTGCCTTGCACACTGCTGACTGTACATCCCAATGCTCAGGAATCCCTGGTCCTGCTCCCAGCATGACTGTAAGCACTGTGAACCACACAAGTAATCCAGAGCTGGGATGGTGCCTGGCACAGATGGTTGTAGACTGTAACAGTAGAGAGCATTTGGATCCATGTAAAACCTAGGTTTGAGTTTCACGAAGGTCAGGAACCTGTCCACTTCACAACTCCCTTTTAAAATCACCCAGGATAATCACAAAAGCCTTGCCTTTAAACATCAGCAAAACATTTCATGCTGCCTTCACCCACTGGAAACTCTCCACCTTGCCAAGTGATATGGATTTAGCTCCAAACAGCTAGGTCATTTTTATGCCTCTTTTTTACAGGAACTCCCTCCAATCTGATCGTAGTGCTTTCGAGTCATATGGGGCCCTGAACATAACACACCATGCCAAGCAGGGCTGTACCTGAGCTTGAAACCCAGTATGCTGTGGTTCATGCTCTTCACATCAGAGCTGGATAGTCTGTCCTGAGCCTAAGGGCAGTTTGGTCTCTCTGGTTCTGCATTTTGCTCCCAGGCTGCACATCCTTGTGTGGAAGACTGCTGTCTTCCTGTGTCAATGTTCACATCCCTTTCAACTGGGTACTCCGGGGCCAGGGGTGTCTGTTCCTGCCTGGCCATCAGGGAAGGGCTGATGATGGCCCCTTCCCCTCCAAAGAGGTTTAGTGGAACAGTGACACCCACACAACACCATGATGCAATTCTGCTGCCAAGGCAGCTCGACTGCCTCCACCTGGCTACAAGGAACAACACAGCCATGGTACCTGGCATTTCTGCACCATGAAGGAGAGGTCCCCAGTCCCATCTTGTTTGCTTACTGACAAACACTACAGAATCTCAGTGCCACACGGACACCCTCAATGGTGTCTCATAGGAACCTACCCATGTGTCCTGGTCCATGGCAAGGGACTCATTCTCTGCCAATAAGAGAAAGTCCAATCTATCAAACAGTTCTCCAAATCAATCAGCTCTCTGTTTGCATGGCAGAATCACAGTCACTGATTTATGGTAAATTTTGAGTGTTTCATTAGTTACCAAATCAAACACTTAAGTTACAAATATATCTACCTGTCACTTTCCCTTCAAGTTCCTGGGCTATACATCTCAGAAAGATATCAAGTTTGTCTGCCAGCTTGTATTTTATAAAGGAATACTGATTACTGTTTGGCTTCCCTTGTTTCCGGTAGGCATATGTTGATACTGATCCAGTAAACACAATAAACCATTAGACTGACGAGGTGCTGGACCTCTTGTAGTATATTCTGCAGAGCAGTGGCCATACAGCAACCAAGTCACATGGTAAGTCCCAGATAACAGGGCTTCCTCACCTATCACTCAACACCCTAGCAGTAGCAACTTCACCAATTCCCAGCAGACTTCTAGCAAAGACAAGGATGGAGACTTCATGACCTCACAATACTAGAAGTTTTCGGCTTCTAGTTTATGGATTCCAGTGGCACAATGGCTGTTCTTCATGGGTTGCCTTCTTGATTATCTCCTGCATGTCTATTATCATTATTCATACTACCTGCATATGGCTTGCACTTTCCTTACAATCTATCTGTGGGCCTGCCCCAGGCAAGCCCTCTCATACTTCATTTTTTAAGTGAGAGTGACTATTCATACAGGACCTTTACTGCACAAACACCACTTTGGTTTTCAAGCACTGTTAAGGAGAGCTGTTCAGGTGCATGACATCTGGCTTGGCATAAACACAAACCAATCTCCCTGGTGATTTCATATTTACTCTGATTTTTTCCACATCTCCCCCATTTCTCAAGTGACTAAATACCATCTTGTCCCTTTTGCACAGGGGCATGTTTTTAGCAGGAGCTCTGCACTCTTGCAGCTCTCATTCCTTTTTCCTTTGTTTATCAGTAACCTCACCTCATTCTAAAGCTTCTGATCTTAATCCCCTTGTGCATAGGGGAGTACCACATATTTATCTTTCCTCAGGCCTTTTATCTGTTTCCTGCCAGTCACACACTGGGTATTCTCACACCCAGTTTTCCCTCTTGAGCGAAACATGTGTGTGTCTCTCATAAAACCAGGTTTTTATCTAGTCTCTCAAGGTCACATTGATGGTTTCCTCCTACTCACTTCTGCATGACAGAAGTCTTTACCTCCTGCCAGCACAGTATTCAAAGACAGAAGAATTTTGTTCACTAGGCACAATTACAATCACTTGCCTATGAAGTATGATCAGCACTTCCTACCAAGGAGAATACTTGGTGATGCAAGTCACCAAGTAGTGACAAGAACCATCTCTCTGAGGAGTCCAAGCTACCTCTTAGGGCTTCACAGCTGGTTCCTCACCAGAGGCTGGTAGAACATCCTATTGCATCAGCCCTAAGGGCACCCCTATCCCTTACTCTGCAGTACGACAGCTGCTTGAGCAGCCACTGGTTATTGGGGCTAAGTTTCTCTCTTGCCCAGTCCTCCTGCCCTAAGCACTGACACCATCAAACTCAGCATGCACAGGATTGAGGCATTGCCTCTCCTGGATGTTACTTCAGGAAAGCTTCATGCCCCTTTCTACTGGGTTTGCATGGCCAAGCTTTGGTAGGAAGAGGGGTAGTGGGGCAGGGAAGGGCTGCTACAGGAGTGGCTTCTGTGAGAAGCTGCCAGAAGCTTCCTCGATGTCCAGCAGAACAAAGCTCTGACAGCTCCAAAGCTGGTCAAGGCTGGGCCAATCAGAAATGGTGGTAACTCCTCTGTGGTAACATATGTAAGAAGAAAGAAAGAAAAAAATGTTACTGTGCAGTTGTAATTGCAGCCAGAGAAGAGTGAGGTAAGAATACATGAGAGGAAAAAGTACGCAGACCCAAAAGCCAGTGGAGAAGGAGAGAGAGGAGATGCTCCGGGCATCAGGGCTAGGATTCCTCTGTAGCCTGTGGTGAAGACCATGGTGAAGCAACTGAGCTTCTGCAGTCCATGGAGGACCATGGGGATGCAGAGATCCCCTTCCAGTCCAAGGAGGTGACTCACGCCAGAGCAGGTGAATGCCTGAGAGGAGGCTGTGAACCTGCAGAAGGTCCGTGGAGAGAGGAAAAATGCTGGAGCAGCCTGTTGTTGAAGGACAGCACACCTGGGGAAGAGTGACCCATGCTGCAGCAGCTTGAGGGGTGCTGTTGCCTGTAGGATGGACTCACATTGCAGTAGTTTGCAAAGAGCTGGCGCTCATGAGATGGACTCACGTTGGAGAAGTTCACAGAGAACTGACTCCTGTGGGAGGGACCCCTACAGTGGAGCACGGGAATGACTCCTCTCCCTAAGCAGCAGAAGAAACAACAGGTGATGAACTGACCATAAACCCCCACTGCAAGTCTCCTTGCATTACTGGGATAGGAGGTATGTGTGGGCTCAGGGGAAGGTGTTTTTAAGGTTTCATTTTGCTTTGCATTATCTAGCTCTGATTTTGTTAGCAAGAAAATCAAGTAGTATCTCTTAACTTGAGAATCTGTTTTCCCTGTGATGGTATTTGATGAGTGCTCTCTCCCAGTCCTCAGCCTGGGAACCCTTTGTTATAATCTCTCTCCCCTGTCCAGCTGTGGAAGGGAGTGAGAGAGTAACTTCGGTGGCTGCCTGATATTCAGCCACTGTCAACCCACTACACCCTTCTTGAGCTCCACAGGGACATGTGAAAATTGAAACCATGCATCAATTCAAGTGGCAAAATGGGTCCATGTGCTTAGAGCAGCATCCCTGGAGAAGCTGTTTAGTGGCACATAGAAAAATCCTCCTTCACATATTGGTGAAGAAGCTTGGCACTAGCAGGGAAGGGCCCACCAACCTGGCTCTCTCATCCAGCAGCAAACACCCAGAATGCAAACCAGGAAGCCTAGAGGGAACCCCCTTCCTTCATGGGCACTGAGGGACAAGCTGCCAGGGTACTGCATGAGCTTCCCCAGGAGAAGCCTCAGTGTTGCTCCTAAAACAGGAACATCTACTTCAAATCCTGGCACCAGCACCCTTCCTGTAACAGATAAAGGCTGATTCTTTTCCAAGGTCCTTAAGCAGACTGCAGTTTCAAGTGTTTACAATTTGTAGGCTGGGGATGTTCTCACCTTTTCCCACCTTCCTTGAAGCATTCCTAAGATAGTGCTTGCCTTGCAGAGTTGGTCTACAAAGGACCCACAGCACAGCCGAACACCAAAGGTCAAGGTAATCACAGCCCTGCGGCAAGCAAAACTGAGCTCCCTTTACGACTTCATGCTGAGTTGTAAAGAGATTTGGCAGGAACAGCAGAAGGAGGAAAGTCTTCAATTGCTCCTCAACAACAGCAGATATCAGCACAGAGCTCTCACAGCAAGACGTCTGGATGTGGCCAGCAAGTCAGGACCGTTATAGGAGACCATCTAGGAATTTGCTTTCTGTGTCTGCTGGGGAAATCTCAACAGTCAGAGTTCCAGCAACAGCAGCACAGCCCAACCAACGGTACTAGCACACTACACACAGGGTTGGCACAGCACACAGTACAACCAAGTGCAGCAGGGCAACCTTGGCCACAAACATATCTAAACTAGGACAACTGTGCCACTGGAAAAACCTTGAGGCCCTGGAGCACACAGTTCCCCTTGTGCACCCTGTCCCAGCAGCTACTGAACTCCAGTGAGACATGTTATGAGAAATCAATTTTGAGCTCCTGCTGGGCTCTGAATAAATAGCAAAGGTCACAGCAGAGGTAGATGGACTTTAAACAGAGCATTGAGACTGTCCTTGCTCCAAAACCCGAGAGATCTGTGGACCTCACTTAGCACATCAGGAGATGTCCCAATTCCTCTTCTACATGATATTTGCTCTGATGCTACCAGAAAGATCTAATCTGGAGACAGGTGCCCAAAAATCTTTACCTGCTGGGAAAAATGAGAGTTGAACGCCTACCTCTTCTTGAGTTTTCAGGGCAGATCTGCCTGCTTTTGACTGGGGCTGGGGTCTGCAGGCAGGAGTCACTGGCATGCACCAGGCTGGGCTCTCAGCCAGCCACTAGCACTTGAGAGATGCTGACCGGGCTCTTCTTTTCAATGGTTTTGCTCCACCCCATTGGGCTTTGCAAGAGGAGCTGGGCCTGGCTTGGGAACACAGGGAACAAAGCACCAGTTGGGTGCTGGGCACTGAGATGCAGCAGAGACCAAAGAACACTGAAGTGGTACTTCCAGGTAACCAGCCCAGTTCCCAGACCCACTTATAAAGGTGTGCAAGATAAAGCAGCTGTTTGCGCTTGGAGGAGGGCACTGAATTTTTGGTAAGACGTGGCATTGTGAGCCTCATGTCATCCAGACTCTATCTCAACGTTAGGGCAAACATAGAAATAGTACTTTAACTGGATGAAGCTGTTCTCAATCACTGTTTATCCATGGAGCACAGCTCCACACAAGCAAATATCAAGGCTATGAGAGTCCACTAAAGACTGCAGTTTAGTAACCTGAGTTCCTCTTGCCTGCAGCCCCAGCTCAAGCCAAGGTGCTCACATCTACTAAGACCACCAAAATCCCAACTTGATATGTAAGAAATGGCTTGGAGGTCACCTCAAAAAACAATGTGGAGCACACCAAACACTGGACTAAGGCATTCCTGCCTTCACCTCTCTGCTGAAGGTGAAGGCACGAATGGCCCTTCAGCCCAGACAGGCCAGTATTACACAGAAGGACTAAGACCAGACACCGGACAACCCACTCAGGCATTCCAGCCAGGTGGTCACAGACCTTTCTGGGCTCTGCTGCTCCAGGCTGTGGCGCTGAAAGGAAAACAGACATGGGTGCATTCCATGGGCTTGAGTCTGGAGAACACTCAGGAGCAGCTAAGCATCGTAGCCTGGAGCTGCTGTAAGGCAGCTTGCACACCCGGAGACTGCTTTCCATAGAAAGCACTGCCCTAAAAAGAGTGCAAATCAGTGGTGAACAGCCTGATGGGAGCTGTAGCAGTTCGCTCTGAAAGAGACATGCTCAGAAGAGTTGTGCTATTCCTACCTTACCATGTCTGCTGCCCATCTGTCTTAATCCTTATTCTGGCCATATTTCCTGAGACCACCTTTCTCTCCTAAAGCCTTTCAATCTCTGTGCTTCCACAGACGACTTCTAATGCCAAAACAAAACAGTGTGGTGGGTCCAGGCCTAAGGTGAGACCTGACCTTGTATCTCCATCCTTGTGTGAAGGTCAACCTGTACAACCCTAACCCTCTGCTGGAGACAGTTACCAGCACACAGCACAACACTGCCAGGCTGCACTAAAACACACCATGGGCTTCTACCAAGGAATCACATTCCTGACTGTTCACTTTCTATGGGAGGGGCATCTGGCTGGCTGGACTGAAGTGCAGCATCACAGAATGGGCAGGAGGGGCTGTCACCCAAATAAAAAGGATCCAGTGGACTCCAAAGAATCAGGGTACCTAGAGAGAAAAACCCTGTTCTTTGTGGGTTCACAGGGGTAAACATGCTGTTCCATACCTCATTTCTGAATGAGGACAACACACCACATGTATTGCATGAAAAGAAACCATCCAAAGCAGTGTATGAGGCATTTTCTTTATAGGCATGAAGATTGCTTGGGCTTCCCCAACACATTACAAGAGCAGAGAAAAAACCTCTCAATTAGTACACTATGGCATTCTGAGATAAATTACTAATTAATAACCCAGATGAGATTACTGGTTTGTATTTCTCCTAATGCAAATCTTTGGCAACTGGACAGGATAATGCTCTTTAAGATATTTCTTCAATGATCTTCATGCAAAAGAAATGACCCCTGCTCAGGAAAGCTCCCAAGTACATACTTATCTTGAAACACTTTACTGAAGTCATCATAAGTACATGACTAAATTAAAGTGTTTACCCAAAAAGGGACAGACTTGAGTACTGTGCTCTGCTTCAAGCACCAGATGTTTTCCAAGATCATTCTCTGGACTCTGGCTATGTACAGAAGTTACCAACCTAGCCCAGTTGGGTGCCTCAGGGTAGGGGCAGCAAAGACCAAGAAGCTTAAGTAGAATTTTTCTTTAATGATGACAGATAGGTTCCTGCAGTATACTTCATAGCAATCCATTCAATAAATGATCCTAGACCAGAAAGCTTTCTTCTCTTCCTGGGCAAATGGTTTTGGCAGGCTTGAAAGGCATGCCATTTCTCCCGGTTCTGCTTCCAAATTTCATTACTTCTGCTTCTCACTGCTTCTTCAAAACTAGTGCTCTCCCTTCTATGCAAGGGGATTGAAGATCCCTTGCTGACAGAAGACATCTCTTTGCAGCCTCCAGTTTGCTCAAGCTAAAGTCAGTACACCTGTCATTTTTCCAGCATACCTTTCCAATGTGACTGTTTCCACAGCTGATGTCTCTCTGTGTGGTCAGCATCTTTCTAAATGAATTATGTCCAAACACCCCAAGCACAGATATGGCTAAAGCCAGAGGGAGAGTGGTACCGCAGCCTCCTTCCTTAGCAGCACAACTCCTTTGCATTCTTAGCCTGAGAGGCCAAAGGGTTCTCTTTCAGTCACATCATGGCCAAATATACACATATCCCAGTACTCTGTCACCCTACCTTGTCCTCTCACTTCCCATTTCCTTCCGGCACAGCTGCCTCCCATGGTGCCCAAACTGTCCACAGAGGGATGGGAAAGTAAGGTTTGTTTTTTGTTTTTATCTTTTAATTAAAAAAAAAATTAAATAAACACAGTATTTTGATAAGTGTCAACTGTTATAAGAAGAGCTTCAGTTTTCCCATTTATATCGACAAATATTAAAACATCCTAATTGTGCCATTTTTACATAGTGGGAAACACCATAACCTTGTTACCAGACTTGCTGTGGCTCATCAGCATCATCAGGGCTTGACAATTGGCTCTTGGCAAATGCAAACACACAATCAACACAACCTTTGTTACCTCCGCTGATGTTACAGGCTATTTCGAAAAGGTCTCTTGCACTGAAGAACTCAAACTCCCCCAGAGTAATCCCAAGCAGCTGTATGATCTAGAATTTCCTGCACTCTTACTGGGGCAGGCAACCCACAGATACCAAGGGCAAACTCCATCAACGCATAACGGTGCAGATGCTTCCTAACATTTGTTTTTCAGATTATGGTATGGAAAGACGTGTGCTACACACTACAGAGGAGGCAGGAGCCTCTTACAGCACCTTCTGCTTTTTATCAATGGATAAAGTGTAGCCACACTGCCGGCATGCCATCAGGCTGTTCTGGGAGGCCTCTTCCAACACACCCCAATCAGCCGAGGAAGAAGCTCAGGAAAGCCCTAGGTAGCATTAGGTTTACATGGCTTAAAACACAACCTGGACTAGACAACACTGCTTATTTAAACAGCAGACCAAGCAAAGAGTCCTCGCCCCAAACTGGAGAGCTTTCAGATTCAGTTGGCACTTAGCAATCCACCACCACCACCACCCTCCCGAGAGCTCCCAGGGTAGCCTGCTGCTCCTTCCCCTCTGTCACCCTCACATTTAGTATGGGGGAAGGCTGCAGGGTCAGCTGTCCCGTGCCTAAAACCATCCAGGCATGCCAACTTACAGCTCCTCCTGAAATCACAGCCTCCTGAGGAGGTTATATCCTATCTCCTCCTTACACTGCTGGTGCTGGGAACACACACCCCGTGCCAGCCTCAAAAGGGGACAGTGCCCAGCTGCCCCCAGAACAAACCTGACAGCCACACTTAGTCCTGCACGGCCTCAAACAGAAAAGCACAGGAGTGGAGGAGAGCAGCAACTCCTCCAGCCTCCAGGCCTGGGTGCCTAGCCCTGGTGCTGCTGCTGCCCTGCCCACCCATTTATACCCAAGACTTGCCACAGTAATCCTGCCACAGCTCTGTGAGTGAGGGGGCTGGAATTTCACAAGTGGCACCCTGCCCTCTGCTTATGCCACTTGACCAGCATCCCAGTCAAAGTTTTCAATCTTCAAGAACCCCCACATACAGAAATTGGGTCTCTAGTGCAGCTGTGGTGCCAGCCATGGCTGCTGGGGACTGACTGCCAGGTCTGGGTGGCAGGGACATACCTTGTCAGAGTCAACGCTGTGAGCTCTGGGATCAACTCTGCCACATGCATCTCTGCCGGGCTCCACCTCATGCAGTCACACTGGGCGTGTGCATGTGACTCATTTACTGTAGCTCATCAGAAATTCACAGCCCCAGCAGTGTTTTAGGGTCAACACTTGCTCTTCAAGTGGAACAGGGATGTGTATGTGGGACGCCTCAGCAATCAAAGACAGAGCCCTTGCTTGGTGCCTTCTACCTGGCAACCCAGTGGGCACTGCAAAGCATCCCAGTGCAGTTACCTGCTCATCTTAGAGAGTCACACAGATGCTGGCTATGCACCTTCTCCTGAGCCAGGGACCATCTCAACAGAAGGAAGCTGACAGCTACCAAGCTCCAAGTTTTACTCCACTGCTGCCAGCCAGCAGTATAGTCCCTACATGAAACATCTGCAGACCCTCAGGGCTAAGTGTAGCCCAACATAGCCACTTGCATCTTCCTCCTGAATCCTACCTGCTTTCAAGTCTCCTATCTAATACCAACCTACATACCACAAATTCACAGAATAATTAATGTTAGGGAAGACCTCTAAGATAATCAAGTCCAACTGTTAACCCATCACTGCTATGTCCACCATTAAACCATGTACCCAGGTGGCATATCCACATGGTTTTTGAATACTTTCAGGGATGGGGATTTCACGATATCTCTGGACATCTTGCTCCAATGCCTGAGCACTCTTTCAGTAAAGAAATTCTTCCTAATATCTAACTTAAACTTCCTCTGGTGCATCTTAAAGGCACGTCCCTAAGTCCTATCACTTGTTAGGCGGGAGAAGACACTGTCCCCCATCTGGCTACAACCTCCTTTCAAGTAGGTATATGTGTTCCTCCTTGGCCTCCTCTTCTCTAGGTTAAACATCCCCAGCTCCCTAAGCCACTCCTTGTTAGATTTCTGCTCTGGATCCTTCACCAGTTCCACTGCCCTTCTCTGGACATGCTCCAGCAGCTCAACATCCTTGTAGTGAGAAGGCCAGTAAGGCTAGTTGGCTCTAGATAGCTTCTCAGGGCCAGGTAAACAAAGCAGGAGCTCAGGAAGCATCCCCTCAGCCACATCCACAGCTGCCCCTTGATGAGGAGTCACCAATGCCCCTCCATGCCTGAGCTGCACTCAGATTCCAGGCCTAGGTCCCACTAAGCCTGTGCTCACCACAGAAAACTCCTCCCAATATAGCATCAGTTGCCTATTTATAACATGTTTACTAACACCAAACACACTCTTGTTGGAAGTGGAGGACGAGATGAGTCAAGGGAGCATGAGCAAGGGAACTTTCTTCTGTCATGGGAAGATGAGGGGATCGTGGGAGGGTTACTTAGGGAGGGGTGCTGCAGCATCGGCTGATCACCTGCAGTTCCCTCACCAATGCAAGGAGACTCAAGGGCACACTTATTTTTTCACATCAGACCCTTAAGCTCTGGGAACATTTTCCTGTGAAAGTGTGAGATCAGATCCAGCACAAAGGAGTGTGCCAGCATCCCCTTGCAGCCTGCTTCAGGCTTGAGAAGCACCAAGTGCCAGCAGGTGTTGAAGAACCAATTTAAAATGAAGGCTCTGAAAACCTCCTGACAGTTCCTGGGATGCTCTTGCAGCAGCTCAATAAAGCACTGCTGCTTGCTATAGTGCTTTGACAGGGCGTTTTAAGGCAGTGCCCATCTCCAGGAGAACTACAACCCCTCCAGCCAGTGGGTGGGAAAGCAGCCTCCACTGCTCACCCTTGCCCAATCTGCTCTGGAAGGTAACTGTTATTCCATTAGATCAGTGTCCCTGGGAAGATCTGCAAGGACATCTGACTGCTGAGGCACTTGTGACACCAGCCTTCAGCTGTGGGCAGAGACGAGCATGACAAGGTTCGCTATGGGTCTCAAAGCAAGGTAGGGGAAGGAAAGGGACTACAATCCCAACTCCCCAAGGCACACCTGGAATACTGTCCAGGATTATGCTCCTGAGCATGAGAAGGCAAGAACTCAGTGCCTTCTAGGGCTCCTTGAATTTTGCAGCCTTTCTCCCATGCCAAGCTATGTTGTATCCTGGGAGGCTGGAAACAGACCCCATGTGATGTTATTGAACTGCACACCCACACGGTGGCAGATCAGATTCTTGAAGCCCCTCCAGGCAGAACAACCGGTGCCAGTCTCTGCCTCTTTCTAGAGCTATCACCGCATTTTCCATTTTTCCCTCCCGGCTGCATTCAGCCACGTCCTGATGTCACGCTAATTTTCAGAGCCTCACATTTTCTTCTCCATCTTTGAGAAGGTTATTGCTTTCCTGCCCTCAAACAGGCAACACCTCTTCCACCCTACCAAACTCATAATGGACCTCCTGGCTGCCTTCCCCAGATTTGTCTTCTATGCCACTGCACTTACCAGCCCCAAAAGGGCTGACTAGAATGCCTATTTACATTAAGGGGCTGGATCGATTCCTGAGTTTTTAACCTTTCGTAACAGGCAAGGGAGGGTTGGTGTCAGGGGCTTTACCAGAAAGCCTCAGCTGACTTCTGGTGCATGTTCAGCCAAGGCTTGGAGTCCAGATTGATGACTGGAGCATGGGACAACTGTCACACATAGGGCTCAGGAACTGCTGGGCAAGTGCATAACAAGTTTTGGCTATAAGCCATCCACTCTGCTTACCCTTGTGTAGCATCCCTTCAGAATGGCTCACCAGGGGTGCAGACTTCTGCTCTCTATGCAATGTCAGAGGTGAAGGTACCAGCAACTTTGCCCATGCCTAGGATGATCCTTTGCTCCCTTCATCCTCCGGGTTCACCCCTGTACCCACTGCTGAGTCCCCACTCTACACCAGCTTCCCACATGCCCAGGTAGCAGCTCCTGGCCATCCTCATCCCCGCCCACCCGCTCCTCCCAGTACCAGCGCCCAGCACTGACACACTCCCTGCTGTTCCCAACCATGCATCCAGCCTGCCTCTGGCATCCTCACCACACTGAGACACAGGGTGAGGTGCCAACACTGCTTTGGAGAGTAGCAGTGAAGCAGCATGGACCTACAGGACAGGAGAACCTGGCTGTGCTCTGCATCCCACCCAGAACAGTTGCATGACTACAGACATGCTGCTGATGTGCTCCATGCCTCTGTTCATCAGAATCACATACAACTCCTCCCAGGGAAATAACACAGCTAATTTCCAGCCACTGGAAAGACAATCCACTTTCCAGATGATACATACTAGCAGCACACAAATACTTGTTGCTGCCTGCACTCTCACCTACAGTCAGATGAAATCCCTTTCGAGTTAGTAGGTGTGAAGGCTATGTCTTGCAGCAATGGATCTCTGCTCCCATTGTTAAGGTCCAGGAAAGCGCAAGGGAGCTGCCACTGCTCTGCTGTCACTTGTGAATTTACCCCTCTCCTGGATAAGCAACAATTGCCTTGGAACTAGCCACAGGATTAAAACCAAAGATGTTTTTGCGTTGTTTCCCAGCTTCTTGACAGAGTAACTGCAAAAGCTTCACACTGCCCCTGCCAGCTTGGTCAGCTCCAAGCAGACAGGGAGATGCCCAGGCGGGCAGCAGCGCACCTTACAAAGTTTTGCCACTGCTAGTTTAATTTTCCATCCAAGGTCAGTGCTTAGGCTCCCCAGGACCTAATGCTAGTTTAATTTTCCATCCAAGGTCAGTGCTTAGGCTCCCCAGGACCTATGCTCCCTGCCCTCCAGGGAGGATGCAGTGGCACCAAGCTGCAAGTTTAATACAAAAAATGAGAAAGAAGGAATAAAACATTCCCCATCCATCCCTAGTCTGAGTCATGACATCCCATGCCAGCCCCTGCACAGCCTCTCCTGTATGCAGACAGCATTCACCTTTAGGCGAAGTGAGGTTGCTCTGCTCAGTGCCCCCAGCTGCCGCTCCCCATCCATGGGCTCTTCATTCCACACATTATGCAGCTATTAAGTGTCTCCTCCTGCTATCTGCCACCTGTCTCCACTGTCACATTTTTTCCCTTAGTTCTCTCCTATCTGGAGAGGTAGGGTTCAAGTTTATGTTAGAGCAAGGCCAGTCCCCAGCCCTGTGGAGGATGTCAACGGAGACAGCACATACGCCTGAACATTTTTCTTTTCCCCTGGCATTTACAGTCACCAGATTAGGAGCGTGGAAACCACATCTTGACTATTCTCTCTGGTATTTGCTTCGGTACCACAGTATGGGAAGGAATGGGAGGTTCCTCCCCCTGCACTGCAGGCAGCAACATGTACCAGCAAGTCTTTCGCCTGGACCTTCTTTTGCCTACTCACTTACCAAGAGACGGGACAGCTGTTCATGTCCTGCCATCTCCAACACACATACTTTAAGAAGTAGAGACATATAAAAAACCCCAACAAAACAACCCAAGCAATAAAATTGCCAACACCAAACCACCGCTCTCCAGCCACATTTGAGTCTCAAATCCTCCTTGATCCGGAAATCCACCCGCCACGACACTCCTGTAGGCAAAAAGGGTATGAAAATGTACACTTATCTAGTGGGAAGGAAGAGCAGGACTAACAAGTCAGCCAAGCCCTGGTGCTGGGATAGGAGGAAAGGGTGTTGGTCCAGAGCTCTGGAGTCTCCAGATCCAGCTCAAAAAGGAGGGGCTGGTAGAAAGGGTGGGTTTCACAATCAGAAATGTTCCTTGCAAGTCAAAGGATGCTCTGAAAGGCTGGAGTGGGTTTTGAGGCAATTAGAGGATGATCAGGATGACTGACAGAATGGCAACAACCAGAGGGAAGAGAGGGGAACAAAGGGAAGAGCAGGTGGGCATCTTTGCCCCGAGCCAGACAGGCTCACCACCCTGCAGTAGTTTTTCAGGACTAGGCTGGCAGTTTCCAGCCCGCACATCTATTCAGTCACAACACGCAGCCCTACCTGTACTGCTGCTTGGAAGGGTTGGAGTCTACTTCCACTGAACGTGTTTAAAAATTCCTTTTCTTGCTCTAAGAAATGCAGTGCAAATAACACAGCAGAATATATGTGCTGCCATTCAAATAGCAAAGCCACCTCTGCTTACACTGTCCAAAACCTGCTTTGTTCTCCATTTACCAGACTGACACTTCCACTCACTCCCATGCATTCTGAAAAGAGGCTCAACAAAACTGCCTACCTCCTCTACTTAGATTGCCCCATCTCTTCTCTTCCCCAGATCTGTAATCCCCATCTAAAGATTCTGTTTGATCCTTCACATCCAGCCACCCCCAGAGACATCTGCAAGCATGGCTATGTCAGACACAGAGGGAAAGACCCAAGCAATCAACATGTCTCCACAGGCATAAGTCTGCTGATGAAGGTGCAGTTATACTGGCAAAACTGCTCCTCAGCGTTTTAAGGTGGTGGAATAAAACCAGAGTTTAGAAGCAGGAGCATTTTTTGCTGAAATAATGTATCAGCAGAGCAATCAAAACAGGCAGTCCTACACATCAAGCAGGCCAGAAGCTGCAGGTGTTTTGGAGGAGATGCCTAATGCACCCCAGAGACATGGCCCAGACCATGCTCAAATACTGCAACCATACCATGGTTTTAAACCTTTGATTTGCAAAGGTGCGTCCCTCACTCCATATCCACCAGAGGAAAGCTGAGCTATGGCTCCTACTCCAGAAGACTCTCCTGGAGCAACTTCAGCTGTTCCACCCTGTAGCACTCAACTCCCCAGACAAAAACACAAAGGCTTACTGGCATTATTCCCTACAAACCAGAGCTTTGCTCTCATCAAACGGAACAAAGCCTTAAAGAAAACAAAATAAAGAAGTGAAATGTTGGGGTTTCCCCCCCTTTTTGCTTAAAGCACATCAAAGCATTTGCCTTACCTGACTTGAAACCATAGTCAGGAGCTATCTACTAGCCTTGAAATTCCCCTCCTACCCCAGACGGTAATAAAACACGAAGAGAGAGCGCATGAGATTCCAGGAGCACTATGCAGCAGGGATTTACAAGGGATACATCCTGTCAGGCACACTGGATCATTTTTATTTTTAACAGCATTACAGCGTTAGTGGGTGAAAGGGAAATTGTGGATATAGCAAGATTTTAGTGAGCCATCTGCTGCAGTATCTCACCCAGTCTCCCTTTTGAGGTTTGCTCACTGGACTAAGGAAGAAACATCATCTCACGGACTGAAAACAGGCATAATGACCCTAAATAAACCAGTTGCTCAAGTGACAAACCACTGCATTACAGACCGGCAGGAACCAGAGGCAAGGGTGATCTTTGGTTTCATTAATCATTTTCACTGGCTAGGGTGCTGAGTTTAGAGAGGTGTTAGGTGCTGGCTGCTCTCAAGTACCCGCTTGGCAAAGTAGCTGGGCACCACAGGAGAACGGATGCTATAAATCAGTCAGAGGCAGATGACAGGATAGGACAAGGAGAGGCAGGGAGCAACACCAGAGGCACATGCAGAGAAAATGGAGGTAGGTTTGGCAGGGCATCACCCTGAATAAGCTGGGACCAGGTGAGTGCTTTGTTTTACTGGAGCTGTCTCCTCATAAGGTAGAGGAGTCTCAACAAAAGGCTTTAGATACTAAGGAGCAACAAGAAAACCCAGAGAACAGAGTTGCACTGAAAAAGTAACAGGCAAAGACCTCCACATGTACAAGAGGAGAAGGCAGAGCTGGCTGCACACTTCTGAAGGTGACTGCAGTCCCAGCATCTCACCACAGGGTTTTTTGCCACTTTTCATAGCCTGGCATTTCTACTCTACCAAGCTAATGATGCACAATCGTAAGATATTTTATGCTTATGCAAGATAACCAAGCCTCACCTTCATCTTTTCCTTGATCAGATAAGCAGATTTATCTCCTTATGTTTCTCAGACAAATCTATCTCTTCAGGCCTCAGAGTAATAGTGCAACTTCTCTGCATTCTCTTCAACTTTTCAGCAGCCTTTTCTGAGCACCAACACAGGATTTAGACCGTGTGTTTTACTATCTATCCCCCCAGCATCATCTACAGCACTAGTCTCTCATTCTTAGGGCTACTCATTGCTGCCTTTCCAGATGTAAAATGTTTCATACAACTACCAGGCCTGAAGGGGCCTTAACAGTCATGTGTCAAGATTCTTTACTTGAGGCACAGCCAGTTGCAAGTCATCCAGATCTACAGACTTCTAGCTAATTTCTTCCAAAACTAACATATACACCCCAATTCCCCCAAAAGCCCTTCAAGATAGCCTCCATTTCTGCTTCACTATCCCAACTGGTATTACAGGGAACCATAAAGTTTGAACTCCTTAGTTACAGGTAGAGTGACTTCCGGCCCTGTCTTCATCACAACCACAGTCTTCTAAAAACATACACTGCTGTACATTCCTAAAGACCATGAAGTTCCCTCCTCCACCTTTTCTTACTCAGGCTACACAGCCCTTCTCACAGTTCTTCTCATCCTTTCTCCCACACCATATTTCTAAAGACCTTAATTTCTATTGCTTTGCTGGATAGTCCCTTGTTTGCGCACGTCCTTCTCCAAGAATATATCTATATCTGAGCCTAGCCCTTCAGCAACACCTCATCTCTGTTCAGGAGAGCACTAATTGCTTCCTGCACCTTAAAAGGTGTCACTCCTCACACAGCCTGGCACAAGGCTTTGGAGAGCACTAATTGCTTCCTGCACCTTAGAGGTGTCATTCCTTACACAGCCTGGCACAAGGCTTTCCTTGTGTTTTTCTGCTCCCCAGAAGAGCACTAATCCTCAACCCCCAAATTCTGGCAATACCAATATCTTCCCCTGCCTGCCAGCTAGGGTCTCTTTATCAGATAGAAACTCTTTTGAATACAGCTTTGCCATTAGTTGAGGGTCCACATGGGGCATGCTTCCTGTCTCCTAGCCCTTCCTCATTTGTTTACAAGGCTTACACTTGGGTCACTGGCACAGGCTGAGATCTGTTATTAAGACCTATTACAACCATCGCCCCCGCTCAGCTAATAGGCAGGCCATCCTCTAAGGCAAGAGTGTTGACCAACTTGATGCACTAGGTTCCAGACAAATTGATGCTGGTGATTTTTAACTGGCATATGCTCCCACCTCCCTAACAGAATAAACAGTAGCTGTTTTTTCTAGCTTATTGAGAGAGGCTTGATGTAGTCCCATTCTTTACCCGTGTATTTCAAGGGATCAAACCTTGGACTGGCCCTTCACCAGATGCTTTCCCTGGTGGCTGCTCACCATGCAAAAGTTGCCTTAGTCTGGAAGTACTTTCAGGGAAATTTCATAAGGCTTTGCCCATATGACCACATCTAATTTACCAAAATAGTCTTGTCACCTGTTCTGATTCGTGTTTGGATTTGCTTTTTAAAAATAACTCATCACCCCCGATCTTCTTTGCAAGGTGAAGACAAAGCTCTTACTGTCACATTTTATTTGTTCCTCTTTTCCATGCCTCCAGGAGCTAAGTCCTTCTATCCTGAGGAGAGCTGCATCAGCTCCTTCTGCCCTAGCTGGGAGTTCACACCAAGCTTCGCATCCACCGCAAACCCAGTTCCTTCCTCCCAGATTTATAACTTTGTGACTAATGCAAACTCAAGCTGCCTTTTCTGTGTTGTAATAGTGAGTCCTTGGGCAGCAACCGCAGCTCAGCGGATACACAACAATAATTCATTTCCAGGTCTATGCCTCAAGCATGGAGTTAGAGCCCATGAAAACCAAACCACCCTCTTGTGTATGCAGACATCCTCAAGACACCAGCTTTACTAG
The DNA here is from genome assembly GCA_013400495.1 of Nicator chloris. Lineage (NCBI taxonomy): Eukaryota > Metazoa > Chordata > Aves > Passeriformes > Pycnonotidae > Nicator > Nicator chloris. The sequence goes on along the minus strand of WAAE01014346.1, from coordinate 608,417 downwards.
CATCACCCGAGAGCCTCCAAAACTCAATGGCTTCACATAAAGGGAGCATAGGCCATAAGCGCAGGGATATGAAGGATGAATCCCTTTTAAGATGTTCCTTGGGACCCAAAAGGCACAAGGTCATGCCAAGATTGTCTCTGACTTTGAAGGGACCTGAAACAAAGTCTACTAAAGGCCACTGTTTATCTGGCAAAAGCAGGGCCAGGCTAGCACACAACTCTCCCACCAAATGCACTCCTGTGCAAAATTGCACTTGTAAGAATAGCACTCTCCCCCGACCCATGTCAGCAACACATCAGGAGGCAGGTGGATGATTTAAGGGAGCCCATCAGAACAGTTCTTCCATGCAGGTCAACAGCAGAAAGCACACCTCCCTACAGGCAACACCACATGGCAACATGTGATGCTCTGCACTAAGCTGGGAACAGAGAACTGCATAGAAAACTGAGAGAGCATTGCTTGGGAAGGGGATGTCAAACCAAGCAAGTTCTCTGCACAAAAAATTACAGGGGTGCAGAAGCAATGAGCACACCCAGGGAAGGGATATGGGTAGTTCTGGGGACATACAGTCCTTCCAGGGAGTGAGAGGGAACAGACACACAGGAAAGGTCTGCAGCAGTCAGTCTTCCAGACAGAAATAGGCAGGGAGGTTTTTCAGCTTGCTGCTCAGAGGTAGCATGGCTGTGGTGGTTCAGAGAAGCAACAGCAGAAGACAGTGAAAACAGGCAGCATGAATCCGGCCTGTGACTGCTTTCTACTGTGCTGATGCAATGTGTTGCCTTTCTAATACACAGTTCTTTAAGAGATCCAGCCCTTTCTTTAATGCAACAACACAAACAGCCAACAGAAATGGGCATCTTCAAAATCTTGCTTTAAGCCCGACCTGTACTACCAACAGCCAATTCCTCTGGGGAAAAACAGCATGTGTAAAAGAAGAGGTCTCTCTCTTCCCAGCACAATAACCATGTGGGCAGAGGCTGCTGGCATCAACAGTTAGACCAAAGCACATCAAGAACAGAAGACCTCGCTTAGATGTACTGGGCTGTGCCAGCAGGATGCCTATCTTGCCCATATAAACTGTGTAGCCACTCCAAGAGTTTGGCCAGACAAGAGCATGGGGATAATGGGAATAGAAATGGAAACATTTTTTTCCATTCCCCAATCTGGCTTTAAGAAGGAGTAAAGGAAGGGAGGTGAAAACAGAAGAGGGAGAATGACAGGCAGGCAATTTCAACATGTAAGAGCCATGGGGAGAACAGAAGCCTTTCCAGGACTGCTTAGCAATCATGTGCAAGGAATAGGCAGCATGTAAACATAACCCTGTAAAAAGGGCAGTGAGCACTGTGCAGAGAAACACAGAGCAAAGGGTTCTGCATTTCTCATAGCAAGCCAGCCTCAGGCCTCCTGCAGCTAATCTGTATTTGGAGCAGAGGGCAGACACCCAGCTCCATGCTGGAAGGCCATGAAGTGAGAAGGCAGTGCCAACCACAGGCCTCTAGGCTCAGAGAAAAGCCATTTTATACCGCAAGCCTTTGCTCTACAAGCTTGGCAGCGACTTCATGAATCTCACCCTCTCTCTGTTGCAGAATGAGTACACACATATGCATTTCCTTCTCATTCCTTGTCTTTTATTTTTCTCCTTTTAACCAACTTTCTAGGCAATGCATCAGGCCTGCCCCCTAACTCACTACCCTGGACAAGCCAGAATGCTTCTGACAGATAGATGAAGGCTGCAGGCAGAGAGGTGCCTCCTGAGAAGGCCACGCTCAAGGCAGGTCCTGCACACATCAACTTGCCCCATGGATAGGAAGGTGAGGAGTCCTTCCCAGCAAGAGCCTGAGTTGTACAGGGCACAGGAAAGAGGACGAGGACTGCAGTTCCAGGCAGCAGGCACTCCCACAATGAGCACAGAGCTACCTTCAGACAGGCCACCTGCCCCACGGTGCAGTCCTTCGGAGCTAGAGCATCAGGACCAGCAAGACACTTGCCAAGATCAAAGTGGCAGAGGGACACAGGGACCCCCACCTCTCTCTCTTCCTGGAAACCTGTATTTCAGTTTCCAGCTCAGCCTGCAAGCAAGCTTGAAGTTCCCCAGGTTCATTTCCAGAGCCAGGAGGAAGAACAGACAGCTGTATTGAGATCAGCCATAGCCAAACCTTCCTCTGACTCATTCAGTATCTCAGAGGCCATGGCCTATTCAAGGCTCTGCCATTCCGTGTCCCCCCTCCCCAACACCTCCTGAGCCATCAGGAAAGACCTGAGACTCTGCAGAGCCAGTTCAGGCAGTAGGAAATCTGCCCCGTTGCTTTGAGGCTTCAAGCAGGGCCTCTGCCTCCTTGTGTGAGAGGCAGGGTGGAGAACAGGCAGCAGGCTGGCACGCTGGCCATTTGCTGCAGGAGCTGCCGGATGATAGGGGGTGGGGGTGTGCATCTGCAGGGCTCGACACTGTGGGCTACCCAGCAAGCTCTCAGTGGCAGAAGGAGGCAGAGAAGGAGCAGTCTAAGGGGCTGTCACCAAGAATTGCTTGGTTCCCACCCTCTGGAAAGCAGCTAGACTAAAAAAGCCTTTGTGGTCCTGTCATTCAAGGACCTGGAGACAACTCCATTTTCTAAACATTCCCATCATCTTGTCTCATCTGTGCACCACAAAAAGCCCCGGGGAAGATCTGGTCTCAGCCTCCAGCAAGCCTTATCATCCTTGCCCATCCCTACCCACGGCAGAGCTCTCAGATGCTTTGATATGCAAATCAGCCACAGGATCCATAACCAGCGCTGTCTGCAATTAACAGCACACAGGAGTATCCTACAGCCAGGGCCTCCTCCCTCTCCAAGCACCACACGGCTGCGCAGGCTTCACGTCAGATGACAAAGGTCCCAACTGTCTTTGGTGGGAGCGATTTTCAGCACACAGTCTCACCCTGGCCACCAGGATGGAGATGGGGCACTTACAGAAAGGTTGCAGGCTGGGGTTGCTTCCCGGTGTGGTGGCAGAGGAGCTGCCGGCAGGATGCTGCGGGGCTCCCAGTGACCGGAGGCTCACACGAAGTGTAGCAACAGATGAAAAACAGGGACTGGGCACTGCCAGCTCTCAGGTTTTTATTGCAAACCTCAAGCTACCTGGGATGTTCTGGAAATTGTAGTTCCCAGAATAAAGAGATTTCGTGAAGGTTTTTTTTTCACGTAAACAATATAAAAACCCCTCCAAGCAAGTTCCTAGCCCACTTTATTACTGCAGAAAGCTGAAAAATATAACCAAGAATATTTTAAGCCCAGAAAGAAAAAAAAAATTAAACCCCCACGCAAACTAGAAGCACAGTACACTCAGGATTTTTCTTTTCTTGGCTCAACTCATGGCTTCAGAACAATTTAGGATAGTTGCACTGCACTCTGGTCAAAGGGCAAGGAAATGGAGCACTGCAAAGCCTCGTGTCAATGCCTTCTTGACACCAAAGCTGACACCCTCAGAAAATACAGTAGCTTCAGTTCCTTCCAAGGTTACCAAAAGCAGGAACAGACAAAAACAGAGCAAACTTAGTGCAACAAAACATACTTATGAGTCAAACCAGAGCCTCTTCCCAACCCCCTCCAAGGCATCTTCTTTCATGTTTATTTTGCTCTTATGGTATCCAGGTGAAGACTGCAGAATGGACTTCTCTCCCCATAAAGATAGCGTATTCCTACTACTAAAAAGCTAAAGATGAGAAAGGCCTTCCTCGGTAGATACTAGCTAATTGCAGTCATCATTAGAAGTAATGTTTTGCTATTTCTGGTTGAATGGAGTCCTCCTGGAGTCACTTATGAGCTGAGTGGTCAGCTCTGCGCTCTCTCAGAAGCATTAACAGTAATAAAAGCTATTAGGGACTGTACAGTGTAATTGTTTGGAAGGGAGGGGTACTGGTCCCTGCCATGCACTTGCAAAGGCTCTGTCCCACACTCAGGTGTGGCATTGGCAGCACCCCCAAAAGGCACCTGCACCGTGCAACCCTTCAGTAGCTTTGTGACCCCTGCTATTCAGGTGCTCCTGCCCCACAGCCCATGGGCCTTCCGTGTGTGCTTCCTTCAGAGAATGACACCACGGAACAGGACTCTTTCACAGTAACAGACAAATTCAGAAGGGAGAGGACTCCTCTAGGACTATGCACAACTGAATTAGCCACCCTGAGTACACACTGATAGGCTTTTTGTTTCTAACTTCTACTATCGAGACGAGCAAGGAAGGGAGATGCCCAGAACCGCAAATTGCCAAAACACCTGCTCTCCATCCAGCTGAGACCTACCAAACCTGCTGAGAACACGGGGCTGACTGCAGCCACATTGCAGATTTTTGGCGTGATGCCCCCTCCAGCAGGTAGCTACATAATGGGTGCATTCTACGGCAGGAGCAAGAAACATGGTTTGCTGATGTGGAGGGGCTGGCGACCGAGACAAGAGCAAAAAGGGACTGCTTGGCTATCTGGCCACGGACATGAGCCATATCAGATAGCCCTTTGTCAAGTATTCCAGGGGAGGAGAAGCAGGGTAATATCAGAAACCTGCTCGCTACTCCCACCACCCGTGGAACATCCCTCCTGCCTCCCTGCTGCTCTCCGTCACAGCGGTGCCCGCAGGAGCGGCGGGGGGCGGGCAACCAGCTCTCCGCGCCCGAAGACGCACAAAAGCGCCGACCGCAGAAGAGAGGGACGCGCCGCGGGCAGGGGTCCGGCGACCCCCGAGGTGCACAAACCCCGTTACCCAACAGCAGCCGAGGCGAGGGACAGCAAGGGACAGGCACCCGAGGGGACAGAAGGAAACCCCGGGCGGCCCGCGCCGCTGCACGGGAGCCGCGTCGGGCGCGCCCCCCGCCCCGCTCCGCTCCGCCCCAAGATGGCAGCGGCGCCCCCGGCCCCG
>WAAE01014346.1:578097-602947 GCA_013400495.1 Nicator chloris | reverse complement strand
GCCCCCGGCCCCGGCCGCCCGCACCGCGGGCTCGGCGCAACGGCCGCGCGCCCGGCCCGGCCTCACCGCGGCCACCCCCCATCCCCGCCTGCAAAAACCCTCCGAGCCTAGAGGAGCCGCGGCCGCCGTGCCCCAGCTCCCGCCCGCTTACCGGCGGCTCCTTACCCCGTGTCAAGCGCGGACGGGCTCCCCCCAGGCCGGGTCGGGCTGGGCCGGGCCAGGCGCTGCGGTACCGCGCTGCTCTCCGCCGCCCTCGGCAGCGAGCGGCGACCGCTGGGCTCGGCTGAGTTCGGCTCGGTTCGGCTGCGCTCGGCTGGGTTCGGCTGCGCTCGGCGCGGGGCGGGGCCCCGGCGGTGGGCAGGGCGCGCAGTCGCCGGCTCTGCACAGCGACGGGGGGCGGGGCTGCGGCGCCGCGCGTGCGCACGGGGGTGCGCAGGGCGGTAGGGTGCGCGCGCTGCATGTGGAGGTGCACGGTGGGGCCTGGGGAGTGACGGGACGGGACGGGACGGGACGGGACGGGACGGGACGGGACGGGACGGGACGGGACGGTGGGAGCGTAGCGTAGCTCGGTACCGCAGCGCCCAGTAGGGCCGGTCTCCGGCCTTGCCCCGTCGCCGAGCCAGCCTGCTCCCGACGTGCTGGCTTTTTCCCGGGGCCGGCGCTGGGCCTTCACACGGCCCTGTGGCCAAGCGGCTCGGGGCGCAGACGGCCCCTCTCAGTCCCCGGGCTCTGGGGTTGTGCCGCTGCCCTGCTCGCCTGTGGGCTCCGGGCCTGGACGGGCACTCCGTGCCCCCGGGTCCCGGCCCTGCCGCCCGTGCCTTGGAGGGAGCCGCCTGCAGGTGCCCCTGGTGCTCTGTGCACAGGGCTTGGAACGTGTCAACCCTGAGCATGATCTGCTGCTCCAGAGGGATGGAGAAACGCTGTCCCCAAAGATGTCCCGCACCAGTTTGGGCGGCACTGGAGTGGCACACAGCGCGGCAGTGGGTGGTGACATCGCGCGAAAGCAGCTGGGAACTGGAGCCTTTGTGTAGCTTGCACATTGTGCGCCCGCTGGACTGCAGTCCGTGCCTCCGCAGTGTGGTCTGGGAGAGAGGAAAAACACTCTTCTGAAGTTCCTGCATGTTCAAAGAGTTTCTTTGCTCAGAGTTCGTGTGGGGCTGCGATGCTGGGGTTAGGCTTTTGTGGGTATGAGTAGTCATGCAGCAAAGTTAGACTGAAATTCCTGTGTCCTGACAACTGTGGCATTTACTCGCGTGTGTCATGGGGACTCAGGAAGTGTGGGCACTAGTCTCTGCTCTCCTGGTTATTCTCCAGAAAGCTCTTTTGGAGGTCTAGTGAGTAAGGGGAGGGAATTGGGGAAAAGACAATATGACATATTTCTTAAAAGCATGAATGACTTAACCTTTGTAGTAAAAACAGGTGGGCCAGCCAGGCTTTAACATCAGGGCACAGATGCTCATCTGAGCTCTGTTGGCTTCTCTGGTTCCAGAGCTCTCCAGGCTTGCCTGAGAGGGTCTTGTTTGGAAGGAGAGAGACTGAATTAAGGGAAGTTTCTGAGCGAGAAATGAGGCTTTTGCCACCAAAGCTGCAGGTAGCTCTGCTCTGCCCTGTGATGTGAACATGCCTTTGTCTCCAGGTCATGTTTCTCTTAAGGCTAGATTCTGACGGCATCAGGCATCCTTTTCTGGTACAGCTTTATCAGGAAGACCTAGAGCAACTATCATTTTTTGTTCTGTGAACAACTAGCCTAGGTCAGTTGTTCCTGACTTTTTTTTCGTGGTCGAGACATAGCTATACACCTTCTCTTCCTTCTTGTTTGTGTTCTCCTTGCCACAGCTTTCCCCAGCGTGGTTATTGCTGTCTGAGTTGTGATTGCACCTTACTGGTTGGGGCCTGGCCACCCAGGTCGGGGCTGGGAACCAAATCTGGTATTGTGGCTTTCCACCATTGCCCTGCTCTAGAGATCTCAATACTTCTAAAACCAGTAAAGAGACATTTAAGAGGTGATAGCAGTATAAAATTACAATAGTGTGGGCAAGTCTCTGAATTCACATGTAATTCCCAAAGGGCAGAGGCAAGGGAGGGACCTTTCTTGGCTTCACCTCAAACCCCACAGGCCCACCAGAGAGAGAACTACTGGGACTAATCCAGTACCTGCTCTACTGCTCATTTCCTTTTACTTCACACAGATAGTTGTCCTCTCTGTAGCTTAATTTTCTCCTGGTGGACTGGGAATAACCCCTCCCTATTTTACTACAGTGCTGTGAATATGAATATGGAGGGTGATTTTGTTGTGTTTGGATATTAGAATAATAAGTACCGTAAGTACTTCAGAGTTGTGATTTCTGGATACTTAAAATGTCAAAAGTAAGTTTTGTTTTAAAGGCATGCAGCTCTTTTGTTATCTGCCATTCCTGATCATGGTCTGGAAAATGAGGTTAGTGTGTTTTCCTTCAAAATTCTTAACAGATGTAGCTGTAATGAGTTTCTGTTGGTAACTTGGATAGTAAATATCCTGCTTAATAGCTAATCCTATTCATAAACAGATTTAAAAAAGACTTAAATCTTAATTCCTCTTTGTGGATGCTGGCCTTTTTGTCTGTCATTAGTGTAAAACCAATTACGTCTTGGTAATGAATATCTTGTATATTTTTAACACACACAGCCCTTAATCACGTTGTTTCCTTTATGAGGAGAGCTGTGGATGGATTGAGTCCTGTAGTTCACACTTGGCTCCTGCAGCTCACTGTGGCAGACCTATAAATAGACCTGCAGTGGCAGAGTAGGGGTTTAGGCATTTGCGTTGCATGTACTGTCTTGGGTTTGTTTCCTGTGTTTTAATGATGGATGACAGATGCAGTTCAAATCTTTATGGTGCCTGGAGCATGTCTGTTCTGATCTTTTAAAACAATAAAGGTGATGTTGGTCCCTACTGTTTGACTGTGCAGATCAGGTCACTGCTATAAAAGTGAAGACTATTTTTACCTGGTTTCTTTGGCTTTGACAGCAGGCTTCGGGTAGTTGGACTCAGCATTTTCTTTGCAACATCCATTGGTTTTCCTTAGGGCCTGTGTGGATGAATTGCCAACAGAAAGAGGGAAAAGGAGTAGCTGAATGATTATGGAATTACAGATCCTGGGAATATAGGGAGGAGGGGTTAGTTCCAAAACTTGGGATTTAAAAGGAAAGTATTACTGGATTGCTAGGTAACAGCATTCTTTAAAATTACATTTACTCTAGGATGCAGGCAAGGTAAGAATGGTGCCTTGACTGTTTTTTAGGGTATACACCACTGATAAGAACTTGGTCAGATCTGTTGCACTGGGTTCTGGAGTGTTCAGATGCAGACCTTTTCAGTGCTCCCCTGGCTGTATTAGTAGAGCAGATTCATGCAGACCGTTCTTGGGAAGCACACTAGTGTTTTTGCTGAAATGACAAGAGATTGTTTTCTTTTCCAAATCTCCTGATGTTTCTTTGGAGATACTGTCACCACGTAAGTCTGGGTTAGCAGTGGAAGAAGTCCCAGTCTTGTGTTGTGCCACATTCCATTGCAGCAGTGTTCATGTGCCTTCAGGTTGAGCTGGATCAAGAAACTGAGCTAGCTGAAAACTGTGACTGATTTACATAAGTGCTAAAGCCAGCATAAAGGAGGTGATGGGAGTGTGTGTTGGGGGGGCACAGGGCGTCCTTTCTTGGTGCTGTGTGCCCTGATGTTCATTCAAAGTGAGTATGTAATCCTGTCTTCCTTGTCTGGCACACATCCTTGCTCTGTATCAGTTCCCTGAGGTGGTCTACTCGCATTCGCATGTATTTGATGAAAATACTGTACATGTATTTTTTGTATTTTAGCTGGGATGAAACTTTCCAGAATTCCTCCGTTCAAAAGCCACTCAAGATTGCAGTAAATATAAGTTAGTTCTCTAGTATCAAGGAAAACCACTGAAGGTGATAGCTAGAGCACTTGAAAATGGTGCAGTGGGTAAATAACTTCCAGACATTTATAACTGGTGAAGAGTTTCTTTGTTGAGCAGCATTGGAATTTTATGGTCGGTGTTTGGCATTGAATGGGGTAAGGCTGAAGGGCCCTTGAGAAGAGTATTTGCAGTGGCAGGTTATTGAATGCTCAAAAGTAATTCAGTGAAGTAGAAAAATAGGGTCATTTTAGTGAATATTAGATTAACAAATTCCTCACCCTTTTCTGAATGCTACTTTGAGCTCTTGTCTGAGGTCTGTGATAACTTTTAACAGGTATGTGGAGAGGGGCAAAATGTCTCTGTGACTCTGATTTTCATGAGATAGAGTCACTACTAGAAATTAGGGGCAGCACGGTAGAAACAGCAAGAGATTCCTCTGCATGGTTCTTTATTGCTGCTTTGGTGCAGCTATGAGTGGTCAATGTTATATCAACGGTTGCCTTTGTGTTAGGCCTCTCGTTTTAGGGTAGTGTCTGTTTAAATACTGCTCTTGCCTAGCATGAAAAACTTGGAAATTAATCCTGCTTAAGCAGGAGATTGGACTAGATGACCTTCAGAAGTCCCTTCAAAGGTAAATACTTGGTCAGGAGTGTATTAGTGACTAATTGCTAAGCAAGTGGTAGTCTTTTGCTTGTCCAGGGTATTTTGGAGTGCACTCCTGCCTGTATCCGTTGGGCGGTACCAATGGCAGACTTCTGGGAATTCCTGTGAATTTTCCTGTGCTTGAAGGTTATGGGGTTACTCTTCCCATACACCTGTGAGCACGGGAACCTGGTGACCTGGGGAGAGCCACCTTCAGAAGCAAACTTGGATCGTATGCATTCCCCATGCCTAAGTGCAGCTTCCTCTGAGCGTTTTTAAGATGGTGTGAGGCAACGCGTGCTGGGAAGGAGAAAAGTGCTGGGGGCACTGGGGCTGATGGCTGTCATCGATTTATAGCAGCTCTTCAATTTTGGCACCAACTCGGAGTGTTCATGTGGCAGCACCAAGTGTAGCAGAGTGAATGGCTTCTGCACTCTTCAAAGTTTAGTTGTTAACTAATTAGCAACTCTACAGGGGGAAACTGAGGGCAGGAGAGAGGAAGTTCACAGCCACAGAGGGATCAAATTGGGACTGGGTCTTGTTGAGGAGCACCTGGAGACAGACCCAGACTATTGGCTGTCCTTTCTAGAAAGGAAACTGGCATGTTACAATAGCTGAAGTTGTGATTCACTGTTTGTGAACACACTCGCACCCTTGAATGCTGTTCTTCATGCCGTAGATGCATTCTTCTTTTCCCTCCACCCTAAACCCTCCTGCTAATTGGAAGCATCCCCCCTGTTTACTCAGTTCCTAACAGGATGCTTCATACCAAATAATCAATCATGCAAAATTTCTTAGCTTGTGACACCTCTTAATGTGCTGAGGAATAATTCTTAGCTAAGAAGGGGATACTGAGTCATCTGGAAAAATAAACAGTCCTTGGACACTTAATGGTGTTGATGCTTCCGCTAGTAGTTTTGTAACTTCAAACCTTCACTGCTGCCACGGGGTAGAAACAAACAGTGACTTCTCCCAGGAGCGATGAGTGAGTTCAGAGTTTAGGCAGCACTTTAGCACATTTTAGATGTGCTTTAAGCACATCTGGCCATGCTGGTCCTGATGCTGCTGTCCTTTTGAGAGCAGGCAGAGCCTGCACCTGTGCCTGCCTTGTCATGAGCTTGCAGATCTCTCCTATTGGTCTTATGTCACAGTGAGGATGAGCAGACGCACCTTCTCCAGCCTCAAGGCTACCATGCCTGCTAGGAAATAGAGATGGGCTGACAGTGAGTGGTATCTGAACTCCCCAAGAAGTGTCCATGAAAAACAACAGTGAGGCCGACTTGCTGCTGCTTGTTTGGGTTTTGTAGAGGGATCCAAGGGCTCCTTGTGATTCTGGAGGAAGTAAGAGCATTATTACACACCAAGTTTGAATTTTGCATGGGGAGACAGCACACCCATGTGCAGAACAGGACACAGGCAGATGGTGGGCTTAAAGCAAGTCAGCATAGTTGAACTTGCTTAGAAATCTGAGCAAGGCCAGGTATTGGACCTTGATTGCCAGCAGCACTGTAAATGCAACACTGGGCCTTGCTGTCATTAGGATCACACAGCTAGGTAAGGACATGTGGCATAAACAGCATTTTTGGAGTCTCATTTCAGAGAGGAGACAGTGGAGGCAAACCCTGGACTCATTTGATGATTGTCTACCCCACAAAGTGGCTTTTTTTTTTTTTTTTTTAGTAAATAAATACAAGCTTTGGCTCTTGCTGTGCTCTTCCAAACCTGCCTGTATGACAGAGTTGGTTTGCCACCTGTGCTTTGCTCAGGTAGCACCGCTCAGAACTGGTGTGGTGCATGTTTCTTGTGCTTCTCATTGTTCTACTTGCTCTGTAGAACAAATAAACTTACATACGTCCCCAAGTAAGCAAACACATTGGAGAAAAAAGTAATAAAATGAGGGAATGAAGATTTAGGCTGGACTTTATTTGGCTGTAATAAGAGCTGTGGCATTGTCTGTCAGAAGGCTCTGTGGGTACTTTTTTCTCCCTAGAGAAGTTAACTCAGTTTTGTTTTTAAAATAAAAGTTTAAAAAATGGCTTTACAAGGCATAGTTTTTTTACAGTGTATTACAATTTACAATGTATTATAGTTTGGCCCAAAACTCATCAGAAATGTCAGAGAGAGAGATGAGATCAATGGATTTTTTGCGTTTGCTTTAGCAAGGAGAGAAGCAGAGCACGTGTTGGTTACACTGCCAAGGTCACAGCAAGCAGTGTCACACGGTAGTAGTTGCAGTCAGGTGGAAAGTCTTAGCTGTACCTGAGCTGGCCTGAAGGAGGACTGGCTCTAGGTCTGTGTTGTTTCCTCCCTTCCCTTGGATCTGCCGGCATAACCACCTGGGTCATCGCTCCCTAATGATGTTTGGGAAAGTGATCAGGATTCAGATAAGTCTTTGTGGCTGTGCATGCAAGCTGGTCCCCATCAGTCTGACAGAATGAGGTTAGGGAACCGCCATAGATGTAGGCAGGGAAGAGGGTGTGCTTCTCAGTCGGAGGTTACCCTTGTATCCCAGCTCTGCTTCAGTCAGGGCAGTGTACAGTGTACAGCAGCATTGAGCCACCACTGTAAAGGTACATGGAACTTTTTTACCTTTTTTTTTTTTGGGCAGCCTGACCAGGGCAAGACTGGCAGTGGTGTAACTGTGATCACTAAACAGGCTGCTTAATACCTTTGTATGCTAAGAGAGAGTGTGCCCTCACCAGTGGAGCTCTGACTTGTTTCTTGTCTGGAAAATTGTTTCCTGAAGCTGTGATACAGCTGCCAGCCTGTAGGTTATTTGGCCTTTTGCTTGGTTTTGTAGGTAACCTTGGTAGCTTTTACAAGTAACCATGATGGCTTTTACTGTGCACTGCAGCCTCTAAACCAGTTCACATCTGAAATTCTCAAACCTGCTTCTTGTTACATGATTCACAATGCACACAGAAGGGCCTTACCTCTGTGTGTAGGAAACTGCAATGCAGTGATACTGAACCCAGCTTTTTAGCATATGTGTCTGAATTACATTGCCTCCTGAATTCAGGCAGGGGTTGTAGTTCTGCTTGTAGGGTGCTGCAGATGCTGCTACCACTCTGTGTCCTGTGGATTGCAGCATCTAAGTAGTTGCTGAGGCCCTAGTATGTGGTTCATGTAAAGGAAAGAAAACAAACCAAATTCTGTTCATTTTCCAGAGTTAATAAATCTTTTGTTTCTTGTGCAGGGTTGGTTACCAAATGGCTCTCTTGAATAGACAATTTGGTTTATCTTTAAGCCATCTAACCAGTGCTGTGATCCAACGACAATTCAGGTAACTTTGAAATTTTGCTTTTTCTTCAAAATGTTTCATGATTGAAAGAGATGCTGTATAGTAGATCAAGAATAAGATTGAGCATTTGTAATTCAAAAGGATAATGTAATTAAAAAAGAAATCTCACAGTTGTCCTTTCATAGGTTGAAAAGTGAGCCCAGACACTCTATTTGCAGGTTCCTGGCAGTCTGAACTCTGCATTTTCATATGTGTATAAGGAGGCCTATAGGCCTTTGACAGCGATACATGGGCCTGCAGGTAGAAGTTGTAAGTCTCTGTGTTTCTCGTGCAAGTGCAAAAAAAACAACAGTGAGCCCCTGCTGATGCAGAGCCAATGACAGTGCTTAAAATTATTCAAGAGTTTATAATTTATTTAGAAAAAAATAATCTGAAAAAATACCTTCTCATACTTTACAGTGTCTGTTTGGTTATTTTTCTTTTGTTTCTTTTTCTAGGCTCTAGGCATTTAAAGTTTTAAATGTGTGGACTTCACATTTTACAATGCCTTGCACAAAGTTTAGAGTTTAATCCCGCAGTACACTCTGCCAATCTGGGGAATTCCTATAACTCTTGGAAGGGTCAGGGCTTCAGTTCAAAGGATGAGAATAGTCATTCCCAGGACCTTGATCTAGAGAGGGGATTAAGACAGTGCTCAGGGGTAGGTTTTGTCATAGTCCTGGGAGCTATCCGGAGGAGGTATCCAGGTCTTCCTGGCTTTCTCTGTCAGTGGGCTGCATGAGAGCTTTGCCCAGCATACATTTAAAGCATATATAACTGACAATGAGGGGGAGGTGAAGTCTAGTCCATAAAGGTGAGCAGGACTTCAAAAATCTTAATGGGGAGACCTTTTCTTTGCGGAGTATTACTCCAGGACTGTGGCAGAAATGAAGAAAAAAAGGAAAGAAAAAGTTCTCCCAGTGCAGTTATTCTTGTCTCGTGGTTCCTGGACAGTCACATTTATATCCGTTTGCTAATGCTGTGTTGTACACTTGGTCCCACCAAGGTTCTCCCTGCTCCTTCCTGTGACAGCACTTACCTTTTTCAGCCTCCTACCTTCTGCCCTCGCTGTTGTGTGGCCACAGATGGTGAGCAGGGGAGAGAGTGTACTGCAGTCCCTGCCGGAGGATGGGATGGGAGAGGATGGCTGCTTGCAGAGATTAGTGACTTCTGAGAGAGAGAGAGGAAAACTAAAGTAGGCCTCTGCTGTGGGAAGCAGATCTTGAAAGGCAGTGCTTGGCCTCTGGAGCAGTTGGACTAAGGCAGAGTGCCTCCGCCAGCCTTCCTTCACCATGTATAAAAATACCTGCTTCAACTGATGTCCATCCACAGCACATTTGGTGTGCATGCTCATCTTTTAGGTAGCTTTGCAAATACAGGCCCTTCCTCTTCAAGAAGGGATGATGGTCCCTATTTACTTTACATGCTTCTGAAAAACAAGATGAATGGTTAGATTGCTTCCATATGCTGTCACTGAGTAGTTCAGCTGGCAGCAGGTTGGCATTCCTGCAGCTCTGGCCAGAATGTTTCTAGTACCTCACTGCAAAGCAGTTGTTTAGGAGCAGAAAGGATCTTCCTGCTTTTCCAGTGGTCTGTGTTTGGGTGTCCTTTGAAGATGAGCAACAAATCACTTGAGTTTGAGCTCACTGATCAAAAGAATAATGGTTTCTGTAACAAAGTATGTTCCTGCTGTTCCCAAATATATTCAGAGTCAGACGTAACAAATTAGTGTTGTGCAGTTTATTTATGTTGTTTCTTACTCCTGCAAAGCAAGCATACAGAAGAGACTGCATCTCTCTGGATTCCCTCCACATGAGGAAGGTGGTGATCCCTTAGATTCTAGTTGGGAACAGCTTAGCACAGCCACAGCAGGACCTCAGAGGTCTTACTGAAAGCAAAAAAAACCTGTGAGACTCACAGACTTCACTGAAAGGAAGGTTGGTCATAAAAGTCCTTAGTGCTGGGGACTGTGTGCAAGATTGGAAGAGCCTGACTTGAGTCTTAGCTTCTGCAGGCCATTTGAAACAGAAGTGAGCACTTTTTTTTTTTGCTTGTAGATTGAAGCTGGATCATCTGCAGTTGCTAAAAAGCCCATGATATGCAAGCCACTCTTCACACCATCTTTTAGTTGTGTTTCAGAGTAGAAAGGTCATTTTATATTTGACATTTAGTAAAGAGTGTGCAAAGCCCAAAGTAGCATGTGGCTTTCAAAGAGCACATTGAATGCAAGTCAGTGTGTCACCCATATAGTATATATTTCTTGCTGGCACCTTCCAAGTGGCTTGTGTAAGGACAAGATTCTGTGCTGGGCTTGCCTTTGCTCTGCAAGGATTATTGAGAACATCTGTCTCTCATTCTTTCCTGTCTTTTGGTAGCATCACTGGAGCATGCCGAGCAATACAGAAACTAACCTGTGTGCGAGTGGTGGACAACAGCCCCTTGGGGAACACGCTGTACCACCGGCCACCAAAATGTATCCACGTGTACAACAAGACTGGAGTCGGCAAAGTTGGAGATAAGATCCTTCTAGCTATCAAAGGAGAAAAAAAGAAGGCTTTAATTGTAGGGCACAAGATGCCTGGCCCCACCATGACGCCTAGATTTGATTCCAACAATGTGGTGCTCATAGAAGATAATGGAAATCCAATCGGGACTAGAATAAAAACACCAATACCCTACACACTGCGAAGAAGAGAAGGAGAGTTCTCCAAAGTATTGGCCATTGCCCGGAACTTTGTATGAATGCTGAGAGAAGTCTTCAGAAATCCTTTTATATCCTTTCATACAGTAGCTGTTCCTTGGTCCTTTTCCAGAAACTGGTGAAACATGAAAAAGCTGATATTCATCAAGAATCTCTCCTCCCTTTTAAGAATTTCAAGCAACTAATTTAAATATTGAAATAGTTTCTTTTTCTCCAAAAGAAGGTTGATTTATTTCACAGAACAGCTGCAGTATGTTTGGGAAATGGTCCTTCACCCTTACTTCTCCTGTGGTGTTAATCTGGTTTGTCATCATTAAAAAGTGAACATGAAAATCCTTGTCCTATGTTTTTTATGCTCTCTTTTCCCTATTTCTGCCATTCCCAGTTCCCCAGGAGCAAGACTCAATCCGTGGCCCAGTGATACTGGGGGTCTACAAAATGGATTCACAAGTAATAGAGTAGGAGAGATACACAATGAACTATGGGTGGTTTGGGCACATTCAATAAAAAGACTAGTTTCTGTCTTTGCCTAAGAGAATTATTTAGGAACAATTAGAATAAGGAGGGCATGGTGGCCTGCAGTGTCAGTGGTGTGTGGTTGAACAGGGCATACCAGAGATTGGGAAATCGATTGAATCCATTGGGAAATCCCCAGAAGTAGGAAGGGGAGCTGAAGGGGGAGCCAGAGGGTGAGCTGAGATGCAGCCTATGCTCTCCACCTGACCAGCCCCTGAAAATTATGTTCTCAGATTAATGCAAGGGCTGGGTTCAGACTGAAAGGTCCACAGAAAGAAGCTTTCTCTTGGACTGCTTCTTGGGACCCTTGTCTGACATCATCTTTGGGTGGGCTGTTGGTGAGGCTGGCTGTTGTCCAATTTCCTAAGCTTAGACACAGCAATGGGCAAATGCTACTCTGCTGCTTTTAGGACTGGTTGGGATCCAGGAGCCAAAGAGCTGCTTTTCCATAGGGCTGAGCAGAGAAACTTGGTGCTCATGGCTGGTGAAGGGACATCAGTGCAGAGTACTCCTAGACATAGCAGTGCTGGGGAAGAGGGTGCAGAGGGTGCAGTCAGCAGGAGTTAGGCCAGTTCATCACAGGTTGGGTGACAGTCATGGCTGGCTGCTCCTTGCCCTTCTGCCTCCTCTTCATGTTATGCTGGGAAAGCTCCTTACTTTGGCTCTGCATTGCCTCAGTGTGAAGATCTAAAGAATGCAGTGCTGAGCTATCGCACACTCCAGTTACTCCTCCTAGATGTATCTGCCCCATGATCCCCACTGTGAAATCCACATTGTCCCCAGAAAAAGCCCTGGATCCCCTCAAACTCCATTACTCCAGGTGTAACACACAAAAGATTATACTATAGGTTTAATTTCAATATTAACCTTTAAGTAATGGCACTGTCCCACTAAGTAAAACTTCCCTGTCAACTCAGTTCTGTGGGAAAGCAAATCATCTGCTGCTGGCAGTATGTTCTTTGTTTGCTGTTGTCCATGGGCCAGGGAATGTTGGGTGTGCTGTCTAAGTCCTCTGTGCCCCATGGGCATTGCCTGTAAGCCTGGGCTTGCCCCCTCCATGGGTGTCTGCCTAATGGCACAGCAGCAGAGCAGATGCTCTCCTGGTTGAAGTCAGTGTTTCCAGTCAATCTGAGTGCAGTCAACTTCCAGGAGGAAGTCTGTGTGCTCAGAGATGTTTATGCTGTTTTTCTAAGCGAGCAAACTCTGCATGGCAGTCACAGCGATAAGTGTGACTGGCCTCCCTCCCTTGGGTGGGGTTTGCTTCGGTGCCACAAGGGCACGGCACAGCCTGACCTCTCGGACATTGTCCACTGCCTTTTTTTTCATGGTTAGATTTGTTTCTAGATCATATTTGGAGTAAAAAAAATGCTTTTATGCATTTTTAGGGAAAGTGTTTATGCCACTCAGTTGCTCTGTGATCTTACTTTAGAAAACCTTTTGCAACTTTTGAAACTTCTCCAACCCTGATAAACACATAAACAAATACTTTTATAATTTTTTAATAAATTATAAGCCAGTTGACTGGTCTGTCCCAGCTTTCCTGCAGACAGAAGGAGCTCAACCTTCCTTAATGTAAATGCTTTTGAGAACAGAAGAGGAAGATGCCTTCCACTAACACAGTGCTGGAGAATAGAATTTGAAATAGCACTTGTACAGGGTATTTTGTTTCTATGCACAGTCTGTGGGTAGAGCCGAAGCGGGGTTCAGCCCAGCTGAATACCTCATTCTTGCCCAGCCTGGTTTATAACTTGTCTGAAGGGACACTTTACTGTGAGATTTTTGCTTGGCAACAGCTCCAGCCTCAAAGCATCAACCAGCAGGACCTGGGCGCCTGCAAACAATCCTTGTTTTTCTTGTCCTGACCATAGGGGTTATGAATCTCTCATGGGATGCCAGACCCTGCTGTTTGGATATTAAACATTTCACGTAATATTTGCTAATAACTCCAGCATTTTGCTGAGGAAGAGGTCATGGGGAGAGGGCACGAGAGGAAGCAGGCAAGACAATGCAGCATACTTGAGATTAAAATGTGAAGTGATGCTTTAGTTCTAAGTAAAATGATACATGTGGAACTAAATCCTTAATCTCTGAGCTTAATAAGCAGACATGCAGACAGCTAAGCTAAGCATATCCCCTAGAGCGTCTCCTGCAGTTTTTACCTGTCTTCCCTGATGAGGAATATAGTCTCAGCAGAAATCCCTGGCCTATGTTGACAGCTCTGTGCTTGGCAAATTCCAGGTGCTGCCTGTAGCAGTATCTCTCTGAGGGGAAACGGTCAGGCTTGTGGATGAGCCCATAGCCTGCTGCCACCCATCCCACTGATGTGGGCCCTGCCATGGCTGCAGGATGGTCAGCCCCTGCTGCTCTGGATGAAGAGCCTGTGCAGGCAGGGGCAGATGGATGGGGCCTTGTCCAGGCTGATGTGGGTTCTCTCAGCTCTCCTTCTTTTCCTTTGAGCAGACCCTGCTCAAGGATCTTCGTTTCCAGGTTCCCTCTTGTTTCTGCACAGGGGATAATACCTGCTTGCTCTCAACTTCCAGGCTGTGCTCTGCTCTGTTCCAGAGCCTTCTGAGCAGCAAGCCAGAGCTGTCTTGGGAGCAGCTACTGGGTTTCCTGGGCTCTGGCTTGGGGCATCCTTCTTTGGGATCCACTGAGGCTTAATTCTCTCCAAATGGGAGAATGCATCCATCCTACTAGGAAAGCACATGTGATTTCCTCTCTGTATAGCAGTTCTTCCTGCGGGTGCTTTTCTTAAAGGATGGCTACAGGCAGGTGGAACGATTCCCTCAGAGGAGGGAAGAAAAACCAAAACGCTTCCTATCTCGGCTGCTGCCAGGAGATCATTCTCTGTCCTGGTCCCTGTTTATTATTCTGCCATTAACACGATTCTATATCATAAATGAAAAAAATTTCCAGCATGACACATGCTTAGGAAGAGTTCTCTCATCTCCTGTGCAGCTTCTGGGGATGCTGCTATCTGTTGCAAAGGAAAAGGGAAGCCAAAGGCAGAGTCCTGGGGTCTTCTTGCCTCATTACAAGTGTGCTCCCCATTCAGTTCCAGCTGGATCCTTGGGTTAGTGTACATTCCCGTGTGTTTGGATATAGGATTTGTATCAGCTGAAGCTCCCAAGAGGGTGCCTATTTGCTGGTGATGGTGGGGACTTTGTGCCCAGACGTTCTTCCATTGGAGTTGGGGAAAAGGTGTCTTTTTTTTTGGGCATCCTGCATGGATAGGGAGGGATGGCCTTTGGGAAGATGCTTTCCCATGAAAGACATGTGATGAGGCTGGGGTCTGGAAAAAGACAGGCAAGCATTGGGGATTTACTGGCCGTGAGAAGAGATGTCCCTGAAAGGAAGCGGGCGAGACAGATTATCGTGGAAGGATGCAGCAGGGAGCTGATGTCTTCCATCTGCTTGGAGACTGAGGCTGGGAGGCAGGCGGCCCCGTCTCGTGGCCCTGTGCCAGCAGGGTGGATGGACCCCAGAACTGGGGGAGGCAGCTGGTGACTTTGGGGGCTGAGAGGAGGGGGAGAGAGCTGAAACCTCAGCCGAACTGGGAGTGATGCAGCCGGAGACGGGACGCCTCGCTCGGCTGGCAGGGCTGCGGGCGGTGAGCTGCACATCCCCGAGCGGGAGGCTAGATGGCAATGTGGCCGTGATGGTGTGCCCGGCAGCCTGCCCCGTGCCCCGCGCTCGGCGGGCCCCTAAGCCTGACTGACGACACAAAATCCCCGCACACAAAATCTCCCTTGGTCAGCACGTTCCCCAGCCGCCGGCCCGCAGCAGGGCAGCGCAGCTCCGGCCGGCCGCGGGAAGGTTCTGGGGCGACCGAGCCTGACCTGCTCCCTCGGGAAAAGCCCCGGGGAGAGCCAGGGAACTCTGACTGCGTTGGAGCCCTGTCTCCACGGAAGGTTGCTGGGCAACCGGGGGCGTCAGGGTCTGGGAAGATCACTGGGAAGATCGGTCTGCAAAGCAGCATCCTGACTCCCGTGGGGCTGGTAGCTGCTTGGGAAGAGGAGGGACAGCAGCAGGATGCTGCTCATGGATTGCAGGGGGCTGCAAAACAGGAGTCAGGGGCGGGCAGCAGGGAGGCACAGCCTGGCGCTCCTGTGAAGCCCTGAGCTGGGCCACTTTCCTGATGCAAAACAACCCCTCAGAATGCGCTGTCACCCCTTGCTAGGGTCTTTCATCTAGAGACAGATGCCAGATCTCCTTGCCTGAGGGAAAGGTATGCCGAGCCTCAGGTTTGCAGGCTGAGCAGCATTTTCCACCCAGCTGCACACAGAAGTCAGTGGCAGGACCCTGCTGAGTCTTCTGATGAGACAAGTGAGGGCTATCATTTTTTTTAAGTGTCTGCATCTCATCTGAATGTGGCTGTGCTGTTCAGGATTGACATGACTCAGGAAGAGCAAAGAGGACAGGGAAACAGCTGGATACTTGTTTTATCTCCTGCAGTTACTATTCAAGATAGACAAGGGCAGGGGAAGAGTGTCCATCAGGGAAACTCAATGGGCTGGACACTTGTACTGGGAAGTGCAGAGGGGCTAGAGGGGGCAAAGATTTGGGAGTGAGGGAAGGGGGATGGGGTTGGCACCACTGCCAGGACAGAGCCCCAAGGTTAAAGCTTGTGTGGTTGCTGCCCAAAGGGCTCTCCCCTGAGTGCATTAGCACCAACTACAGCCTTGCCAACTCATTTTCTGAGCAGTTTCTCCTGTCCTACAGCGTAAGAAATGGGGTGGTGAATGACACTGAATCTAGTCTGACTGCTGTTGCAGTGGTGGAGCCTCAAGTGAGTATGCCAGGCTGGTCAGCTTATCTCAGAACCTGTCAGGGATAGAGGATGGAAATTTCCCTAGGCCTGTTGCAGATGCACGCTCTAACAAGAAAATAGAATTGGAAAGCTCAGGTGTGTCTAGCTTGGAAAGAAGAAAGATTAATGAGGGCTCATGACAGAAGGATAAAAAGAAGGATATGGAGAAAACACATCAGGCATATCCATTCACCCTCTCTGAGAGTGCAGTAGAGGCAGTGTTCAGTCAAACAGGCTGTCGGAGGAAATAAAATTACTTTTTTTTCATTTTTCCTTTTACCCCAAGCCCAAGATGCCTCATGAAAATCATTGCTCCAGGGCTTCACTGCTTAACAGAGATCAAAATGAACTTGGATGCTCACCTCCGTGCTGGCTACAGCGAGTATGCTCAGTGTGAACAGTACACATACCCTCCCCAGAAGACTGGGAAGTGATGTGCCCAGTTATTTTGGCATAGACACCAAAGACAGGCTGTCCCTTGGGCCTTGGAAATATGAGCTTGCTTTGCAAGTGTCTGAAGGCTGTAAACTCCATGAACCAAATGCAGTTCTTCAAAACTAAACATGCAAGCCCCAAGGTATGACATGGCCTAAGGCAGAGCCTGTGAAGGACATCCAAGGTCTTTTGGTACAAGGCTGTACCCCATGTCCTGCTCACTCTCTAGCTCAAATGAGCTGCTCTTCATAGCTATGGCTATGGGTGTGGAGTGTGAGGGGCACTGGTAAGTATTCTCTGGGGCCAAGGCCAGGACATGGACAAATATGTCTTCCTCTGATGACCCCCAGTTATGACTATGGCACCCCAATGTGGTTTCCCATATTATTAGATACATCTCTTGGGATGAAAGGATTTGTTGCTCTAGCTTATAAGACTGGACGCTGACTCTGGATGAAGTAAATCTTCCTCACATTTCTGGGGCAATATGATGGAGCGATTGGAAGTCATGGTGGTCCCTTCTTGGCTCCAAAATGAGTAACGTTTTGTGGATTGGGAGAGCAGCACACAAGCATTTGGGGTGCATGTACTGCTAGGGGACGTGTTTCACCCACTGCATTCAGGGGACAGGAAGAGCTCAGGTGTTCCCTGATGTCCTGGTCCTGCCAAGCCTGGTCCTGCTCACTCCAACAGGCACCACATGTTGGGATGGGGCAGAGAGAGGTACAGTGGGGTAAGTGATGCCCAGGCCACTCTGATGGCCCAGTAGCAGTTTCCTGGAGGCACTGACAACAGCAGACCACTCTAGTTTCACCAGGGATGGCAAAAGCTGAACAGACTAGAATGTGTTTTTTACTCTTGTGCCTCAGGCCATCCCGAAAGGAGCCCTGCTGAGGGCCCTCAGGTGCTGTGTTGTCCTGACGCTTTGCCATGAGCATCTACCTGGGATACATGGGAGGCTTGGGAAGGTGGTACCCATCTCCAGTGCAGGAGGGCCTATTATTTCTGCAGGACAAGCTTTTGAGTTTTTGTATTTGTGCTTGACTGGAGCAAAGATAATGGTTGTGTGCTGCCCAGCCACCTGAGCTTTACTCCTTAATCATGTTTACTTTCCTCTTCAGAACAAAGCTCAAGATTCCCTGTGGGTGTCTGGAGAAAGGTAGGAAAGGCTCCAGTTCACTGGCAGCAGAAAACTCTTTGCTTGGAGAAGTAGAAAGTGAGGAGAGGAGGTGGTAGGATCATAGATGTTATCTTTGCCCTTGTTTCCTGAGCCTGATGCTTGGCTCTTGGACATTCTTCCAGAGGCTTTAGACAGCTCCAGGAAGCCTCAATCCATGTTTCATAATGCTAACATCTGTAAATAGCTGGTTTAACTGGCTTCACAAGTCCGACACTTCACCTCGGCTCTGCCTTGAGGAGGAGGAATAGGTTCCCAGGAGACCTCACCTGCAGTGGGGTGGGCTGAGGACATGGGGACCTCCAGGGCATCAAATGCAGTCCTGCAGAGGCACTTCCCTCATGAAGGCTTGACAGCTTGGGCAGTGGAACCTGGGGGAGAGGGAAGCCGAGCATCCTCCTGTCTGCAGGGGACGGTGTGGGATCTTTTGTCCCCGCAGTCAGTAAAAGCCTGGTCGCTGAAGTACAGGACACACAGCTTGTGCACCAACTCTGGAGTCCCCTGGGGTGGTAGTCCCTTTATATCTCAGCAGCACTCAGTCTTTGCACAGCACCAGAGCAGCACAGAATACCTGCCCTAAAACCTCAGCATATGCCTCCCAGGTTATGCAGCCCCTTTGTTCTGAACTTGAACCCCTCTCCCTACAGTTCCTCTCCCTGCCCTGTGATGCCATCTGCCAAGGATTTCTCAGGGCTCTTCCCCATCCTTCAACCACCCACAAAGGAGCACCTGGAGGTTGTAGAAAGTAGTTTAGCTCAGCCTCAGTTGGCCCAAAATTTGCACAGGACAGCCCATTAATGCTGTATTTCCCCATTCTTAAAAGTCTTAAAGTTTGTTCAGCTTCCCACAGAAACACAAGGTAGTGCCTGCCAGCCATCACTCTTCATTTGCAGTGTTTTGCCCTTGAGTTTTCCTGCAAGCAAGGCAGCCTGGCAAAGTAGAGACACCAGCAGTGAAGGGAGCACAGGGAGTAGGGGAAGGGTGGATCCCACCCCACAGAGCCTGATGGGTGTTTGGAGATCGTCCCCTGCAGGCAGGAGGATGCTCGGCTTCCCTCTCCCCCAGGTTCCACTGCCCAAGCTGTCAAGCCTTCATGAGGGAAGTGCCTCTGCAGGACTGCATTTGATGCCCTGGAGGTCCCCATGTCCTCAGCCCACCCCACTGCAGGTGAGGTCTCCTGGGAACCTATTCCTCCTCCTCAAGGCAGAGCCGAGGCGAAGTGTCGGACTGTTTATCATGAATAGGGATTATAGTTACCTTGTTTATGGTAGGGATGCTATTGTAGCCCTTTAAATGATGCTAAGCAGAACTAGACCAACAATTTCTGTGGTTCTTGGGGAATGTCTACAGTAGAGGCATGCTAAAAGAGGTGCAGGCTCTCTTCTCAGCCTGCATTCATGGCTCCAAAATCTTCCACTTTGTTATGGGGTGGTCAGTGGATTTTAGCATGTAAGTGAGGCTGGTGTTTGCCTTTCTGTCTCCACCCCTTGCCCTAGTTGCTATCTTGTGCCCATCCCATTCAGCAGTGAATACACTCAAACCAGCCCCATGCACTGGTGGGACAAGCCCAGTCTTTCCTGTACATCCCTCTCACCTCTGATTTCACCAGGCTGTGCCTCAAGCCCACCCTATTCTTTCCCCCTCCAGATCACCTGTATTTAAGGGGCCATCCAGGCAGTAAGCCAAGCCTGATGGTCCCTATGCCCTCCTCTTGAGATGCACCAGATTTCAAGACAATCTGAGGGTTACATTGCAGAGCATATACTAATGCATATACTTTAGCCATGGGCTCTCTGGTCCCAGGGAAGCAGCAGGAGTGCTGTGCTGCAGTTGTGTCCCCACCGGTGTTGCAGACCTGCAGCAAGGCTCCCAGGTCTTAACTCACTCAGTTTCACACACCTGACACTGAACATGAGGGCTGGATAACTTAGCTAGGGCTGACAATCTCCTCAGGCTGGAGGCTGAGTTTATTGACCCAGTACCTGTAAGGTCAAATGCTTACCTGGTGGTGTAATGCAGCAGCACCTCACCAGCAACACAGCCCCCCAGCCCTGCCCAAGTTCTGCCTCCGAGCACTATTCACTGGCCTGCCTTTTTAATTAAGAGAATACAGGAGTTTGAATGGGCTTTGGGTTGACTTTCTACCGAGTCTCAGCCTGCCTTGAGTGCTGGCCTCATAGGTGCTGAGGTCTGTTGGGGCTGTGGCAGCCTGTGCCTCAGCTGCATTGAGACATCAAACCTGAGCCGAAAGCCCCTGGTGCCATGCAGAAGGGTTAACAGTCTGCTTGCTCCCTCTGTGCTTCAGAGAGCTTTGTTCATTGGAGTATTAAATTCCACAGCTGTAAATAATCTGCAGCAGGAGAGATTATCAAGGCCTTGGGAAGAAGCAGCTTTTATTAATAAGATCAGTTCTCCCTGCGAAGCATCACGTAGTCGCTCTCCACCCTTTCCTCGCTGTCTCACCAGGCATTGCCAAGGTCCGGTGGCATAACTTCGGCACCTCCATCCTATGCCACCCATCCTCCTGCCATGCTCCCTCTGTCTTGCTATTGCTGATCAGTAAATATGGCTCTTCACAGCAACCAGCAGTGCAGGCCAGAAATGTTCCCCATATTACCTGAGATGTAATTGTGGTTTGACATGGCCAGGCTGCTGCTAGCCAAGGTGGGAAGGTGGTGGGACACATCCTTGCTGGGACAGGAGTGTGGTGCTTCTCGCTGGCACCTGCCCCAGAGCCAGGCTGGAGGCTGCTCCACCTCTGACTCCTCCAAGGGTATGGCTGTGGGCAGGTGCACCATGCAGGGCCTGGATATGGTTTTCCATGGCTGTCCCAGGAGCAGAAAACAGACCTAGTGGGTGTTTGAAGGAAAAACATTCCTGGTAATTTAGAATCGTGTGGTTTGGTGTCTGGGAGTTTTTCCCAGCACATCCTTCGTGAAGTCAGGAAGATGCCCAGGGTGGACTAGGCTAGAAAACCATCATAAGAGAGGCTTTTTAGGATGGACACCAGGGCTTGGCCCTCTTTCAAGCCCCCCAGTCCCAGGGGATTCCTCACTTCTGTGTGAGGAAGAATTTCCTTGCCTAATTCTTCCTCAAACCCTACTCCCCCTTACAAGTAATTTCTGGTCTTAACATTCCCAGCAGTGATGGATCCCCTCTGCCACCAGAGCTGGGAACACAGCAGCTGAGTTTGCAGCAGGACATCAGGCCCTGTGGTGATTTCCACCTACAGGAGGTGGCTGTGGCTGTGGTGGCTCCCCACTATGCTGACTGATCCACCTGGTGCAGAGCCCTGCTGAGCTTTTCGACTTCTGGCAGAGCTAGAGAGTTAACATGAGGTCCCTGTACCCCTAAACATGTGGAAGCAGTGCACAGACATCCTCCTTCTCTGCTGGGAAAGAGATTGGTATTCGGGGAGCAGCAAGTGCTTTGAGTTTGGGGGAGGGCATACCCCAGTTTGCACGCGGCTTTCAGGACACTGTTAAGCATTGCCAAGAGCACCAGCCCCATGGTAAGGCCTCTGAGAATTGAGCTCACCCTGCCACTTCCTGCTTTCCTGGCAAATCTGCTGAGTTCAGAGCTAACCCTGACAAGGCACAACTTTCCCCCCACCCCCATCACTCACCCAGCTCACTTCTCCTCCCGATATTCCCAAAGAAGTCTGTACCCCGCTGACCAAAGCATCACTTTTAATTAAAATGGTTCCCCTGCGATGCATCATCTGAATGTCTCCAGTTATTCCCGCTGGGCTCCAGCCAGAGGGATGTGTGGGGGCAGAGTATCAGGTCAAAATCTCTCCAAACTGCAGCCAGAGAAAGTCAGAGCAGAGAAAGCAGCTGATGGCTTTCACTGCCCCGCTGCTGAAGAGCTCTCAGCAAGGGGGAGCTCTGCCCCAAGAAGGCCTGGGAATGAGACGCGGCAGAGGCGTGCAGAACTGTGGATGCCCAGGGGAGGCTGGGAATGAATGCTGTGAGCAGGGATCACCAGCTCCCTGGGCCGATGTTCCTGCAGGAAAATCAAGCCGGCAGCCATGCACCATGCTTGCTGGGGTTTGAAGGACTCTCTCCAAGGCCCTGAGAGGAGTAAGGTTGGGACCTCCACTGGGGTTTGTAAAGTGGAGAAGGGAGGCAGGTCAGTAAGAGTATACAAAGGATTCCCTCCTAAATGGAGATAAGCTTTTCTATCAAGGTTGCAGGTCTTCATTTGGGTTACCTAGGAGATCATCTGGAGCAAGGGCTTCCTGCTCCAAGGTGGCTTAGCTCTCAAGCAAAACACCTTCACCTGCCCCCAGTGTACTGGCAGCTTTTCCAGGGATGAGAAAAGAGGAGGCTGCTAAGGATCAGTAACTCCCCTGGAGCATCACATGGAGCCATTCCTCCCACTTCCCTAAGAAGGCTGAGTGCTAGCTCCACCCACAGCTGCTGCAGGAGTTTCCCTGGGCTGGGGTCCTGCAGTGGCATAGCTGCTGCTGGTGCCTCAGACATGCTGCAGGCTTAGCTCTGAGCAGTGGGAATTGCCAGGCTGTGGCACTCCTGCAGCAGTGTGTCCCCCATCCCAACCTGGGTGAGACACATGCCACACATGGCCACTGTGACCCTCACACCTCACATGTGGATGCAACAAGTGGGCACCCTGTGGGGTTGGTGGTACGCAAATAATGATGTTTTACTCCAGCCCCTGCAGCCCCTGCCCCTCCAACCCTTGTGCTTTGCAAAGTAGAAATACATCTTTCTGGCAGGGGGTTAGTAAAGCCAGGGAGGAGCAGGGAAAAGGCCTCACTGTGCAGTAGGGAGGACTGTCTGAGGGGCTTGAAACCCATATGGATGTTCTTAGGAGCTTCCCATCTGTTGGGGCATTATTATAGCAGCCCCCGCTGTCACGTGCTGCCATAGAGCAAGAGGTCTTGTGCACTCATATGAGCCTGTAGCATCAGCTAGCAGTAAATTGAAATTCTTTTCCTCCTGGACATGCTGGGCTGAATCCATGGGCACTTATGGAAACTGCTGGGACAAGTGTGTGCTACTTTATTAAAGTATGTAGCATTTCATCCCTGCATGGCGGGTGGCAGCAGTCAGGCATGTGCCCGATCTGTAGTTTCTCCCTGCTCCTGTTACCTTTGCTCTGCTAAGAGACCCGATGTGCCCCCTCCCACGCAGCATCCTCATCCCCATCTCCATGCCCGTCCCGCTCCACGCCGCTCCGCGTCCCTGCAAGGCGGGAGGCGGCCACAGGGTGTCAGGCGGGTGCCGGGCTGCCTTCCCACGGAACCGGGCCGCGGGACCGCCGGCTGCCGCCCGTGGCACCGGCCATCCCGGCGGGCCTGGGGAGCTCGCCTCGGAAAACTGCACATCACTGGCAGGGTTTGCTGTCACCGACACCCCTGAGCGCGCCTCTCTCCAGGGAAAGGATGGCTTCTCTTCCTTTTCCCACGTATGGAGAGAGATACGCGTTCCGGGTGCTGTGTGAGTTTTGCCTGGTCTTTCAGAGGAGGGAAGGGAAAGCTGGTGGTCTCCCGTCAGGAGCACCCCAGGTGAGATGAGCTGTGTTGGGCCTCAGCGTCTGGCTGCGGAATGCAAAGGAAGGCTGCACGATGAGGGGAACAAAGGGCCTTGGATAGCAGCACTGGCGAACAGGGAGTGTTGGCAAACACGGCTGCCATTGCTCAGGGAAGAAAGCAGCTGAGCAGGGGCATGGGGAGGCGCTGAGCTCAAGGGGCTGTGGGTTCTCAGCAGGAAAAAGGGATCAGGAGGTTCGTGGTGCTGAATCTCCCTTGGCAAGCACCTGCTGGACCTTGAATCAAGTTCAGTTGTGCTCCTCCCAGCTCTCTGCTTTGTGGCTGCACTGAGCGTGGGGGGGAACCCATTTTTCACACTGCATTTTCGTGGTGGAGGCGGGGGAGCTGGTGCAGAGAGAGAACAGGCTGGGGAGGATGCATCAGTGAGTGACGTGTGATGCTGGAGCGAGCGGTGGCCCAGCCTCGCTCAGGTGCAGTTCTCCGTGCTGTGCCTCACGTACAGAGACGCTGTCTATCCTCCAGCTATTTACCACCAGCTCATTTTGCAAACTCTGCACTCACAAGATTTTTTTTTTCCCTCTCTCCCTCCCTAGTTCCCTCCCTCCCTCTCTCTGTTCCCTGTAGAGATGCTTAGTGTTCCTCATTCAGCTTCAAGCACAAGGTCTGCTACCTGCACAGGCATTGCACATGCTGACCTGCATGCAGGTTCTGTTGGGCCTGTCCAAATTCACCCCCTTCCCTTTCTCCCACTCTATCGAGGCTTTAGTCCTGGTGAGGGGAACTGTGGTGAGCAAAGAGGGACGCTCATGTGAGCTGAAATGCTGCTGGGGGGACACCTGGCCAGAGAGCCTGCTACTCCTGTTCACACACCCATGAGCCTGGAGGTCCAGCCCCTGCTGCCCTGCAGGGCAGCTCACTTCCCACTGGGGTGTGGGATTGCCATCTTTACCGACTGGGGATAACTATCCTTTGTTAGGGGAGAGGAAAGAAGGAATGGGAGGGAGGGAGGAAGGAAGGAAGGGATGGCAGGAAGGAAGGCAGAAAGGAAGGAAGGAAGGAAAAGAAAATCATGTAGGACTGAGGAGAGTCCCCAGATACGGGAAGGCACAGGAGCTTATTTCTGTGGGTGCTGGTAAGGAATGTGGAATAAGACCCAACCAGGGTTTGCCCCATTGTGTGATGAGGAGGGAGAATAGAACGCTACAAGGAGAGGGCGGTGGGAGTCTCGGCCCTTCCCAGTGGGGAATTGGAAATGGATTGCCGAGGAAAAGGGGCTGCCCCTCAGTGTCTCTTCCTAGAAGGGGTTGCTTGGCCCTGGGAGGGTTTCTTCCTGAGCAGGGACTATGGCTGGTGGCTTAACTCACCCTTCTCCTGGCGGGTATGTGCTATGTTTAATCTCTTTTCTTGAAACCTAAGGCCCATGACTTGTCTCAGGCTTTTATCTCCTCTATCTCCCCCGTGCCGAGAGAGGGTTTTGTGGTTTTAAGGAGGTGCTTGAAAACACGAGCTGGGGGTTTCCCTAAGGGTGGGAAACCAGACAGCATAGGTAGGAGACTGCTGTCTCTGTCTTCTCATTTCCAGCAGGTTGGGTGGCGGTGGGGCTGAGCGCTCAGCTCTTGGCGCTGCTCACCCCGACGGTGGCGAGGAGACCACCCCAAGTACAGCTGGGACACACCTGAGGCTGGGGTGAGGGGCTGGACGGAGAGACCCCAACTTGGTTTTAAGGGCAAGGACGGGATTGCCGTTCTGCCCCGCGGGAAGTCTCGTGTGGGCTTTGGGGACGCGGGCTGGCGGTGGGGCCGGGACCCGCGGGCAGGGGTCGGGGGTGCGGCTGGGTGCAGGGGGGGCAGGGGGGCTGGG